>JAJJMB010017752.1:525952-669163 GCA_023531105.1 Papaver atlanticum | reverse complement strand
TCGAATCTTCACAAGTCTGAACGAACCCATTCTTACCACTATCTAAAATTTCATCAGTAAGTTATAAAAACTAGAACTTAAATTAATCGATTTTATGAACAATTAAAGAAATGATATTACCATCCATAAGTGAAAGTAGCAATTGATTCGGGATTAGTCCTTTTGATCATTTCACACAGACTTGGTATGAGTCTGAAACTCTCATCAAAGCTTCCGTTTATCCTCTCCAACACATTGTTTCTAGCCTTCCATGCAACGTGATACGGGATCAAGGTGTTGTGGCTTGTCCAAAACTCGGCAGCAATCTCAGAAGGTTTGGGTACATTCTTGCCATGTGACTGCCTTAGCTTGTTGATAACATGTTGAGCTACAAATTCAGGATTTGCACATGAATTCCTCCCATAAGGATCCCCAATACAAGTGTGGTGCAAGTGGAAATCTCTTATGCTCCAAGTCGCCTCACCAGGGATCCTCCTTGCAGATATATACCACGGACATAGAATGGGCTCTCCAAAGCCTTTGCATACAGCCTTGGTTCTAATATTATCACTCTTCGTAAACCTGCATACTGTCCTAGTAGAAACACAATATTTTCTGAGATGTTTCTTAAAAGCGGTCTTGTCAGGGAATTCCATCCCCTCCTCAATTCTGTCATCAGCTACAACTTGTACTTCATGTTCTGGTTCAGGGAATAACTCAGGATCCACTACATCAGCGGCAGCAAGGAAATCTTCAAAATCACTATCATCGAACCATTGTTGTCCATTATCAACATTCCTTACAGGCACACTATCAACATTTCTGTAAGGCCCATTATTAACCACTCTAACTTCATGATTAGGTAATGGCCTATCAACCATTTCAGGACCATAATCATTTTATGATCCATTAGTAATTTCCTTCCCTTTACCCTCTTCAATCTCAAAATCAATCAGTGGTTCCTTAACTTCTTTGACAATTGCATGTCATGACAACCAACAAGGAAAAAGTAATTAACACATCGGGTATCATTATAAGAAAAACAAAGTTTAAAAGAGAAACCAACACTACCTTCAACTTCATCGTCCGTCTCCAATAACTGGTTATAATTATCATCTACATGTTCGGAAGCACATAAAAATACACATTAACATCAAATTGCAAACATAACATAATCGATGATTTCTAAAATTTCAAAATATAAACATTACCTTCATCGTCTTCCCCACTATCCTTACCAGCACTGCTTTTCATACTAAAATTGTGTAAAAACTCCTTCCAATCTGCATCATCTTCACCCTCAATGTATATGAGTGGTTGGCTCCATGGTTGGTCGTCTGGATGAAAATCATATGCATTAAGATTCTGAAGGTGCAACACTGATTCCTTAGTCACATTGACAGCTTCTTCAACAATATCTACTTTATCCACGGTTGACTTCCAGAATTCAGTACCAAGTGAATCATCATTTAGATTCACAATACCCTGACTGCTAGCCTGTGTCGGCTCCTCGACATGGTTCTCAAAATCCAGAACCATCTTAGCTAAACTAACACCAACTGTCTTCTTAGCTTTTTCAATCAGCCTTGGGCTTTTCCTGGGAGATAAAGTTGCCCTTGGCCCTTTCCGAGGTGTTGAATCCCTGTTACATATTAAAAGATTATTATCACTAAAAGATATTCATCATATGCTAAAATAAACCGAGTTTGTGACAATATTATCACCAATATACAACATATTATCACACTAGCAAATAAATTTTTAGAAGCAGAGGCGTAAAAACAACTATGATAAAATCAGGTGTTAAGAACAATCAGCTAAAACATGGTTTAGTAGAACAAAAACACGATCCCCGTCGTAACAGGTACTAACAATCATCTAACAGAAAAATATCATCTTTACTAACATATTATGACCAAAGAGATAAATTACCTCTGATTTGCTTGGGCGTGTTTCCAACTATTTGTAACCAAATGTCCAGAATTAGGTTCCATGTCACTACAAGAGAACAATAACAAGTCACTAACTTTCAAAATAAGTTATCATAGATATGCAAAAGAAAATTCACATACAAAATGCCTTAGATATTCTCCTAAAAAGATACACAAGTGTCCGAACCTAAAGCTTCAGCAGAAGAGCATGTACAACAAAACAATTCTCCAGGGTCAGTCTTTGGAGGAGATTCCATTATAACCACACAGTCTGAGAATATAACTTCTTAACCAAAATTATTTCTTCGAATCTCTCCTAAAATACTACGATTCGTTTCGTTAGTTTACTTTCGATCAAACTACCAAAATCACAGTAGACATACAACAAGCAGGCTATGTATATGGCACTCGTAATAGCAACAGAAAAAAAAAAAATATCCACTAGACAAGGTGTACAAGGAAGATACCCAAATTATCATGTCAAGAGCTAAACAAACAGTAAGAAAATTCAATTTCAAGAACCCATTAATCCAGAGACAAAAGTGAGTCTGAGAATATAACATCTCAATCAAAATTGTCCAGAAAAACTTTAATTAATAAAAACAAATAACCCTACAGCCTTAACGGATCGATTGAAAAACCCTAATTTTAAGAAGTTCCAAATTGGAAAGCCCTAATTTTAAATCGAGCAAAAAAAACACGAAGAACAAACATCTATAACAATAGATAAACATAGTTAGGGTTAGACGAATTATACCTATTAGAGGTTGCAACAGTTTTCCTGTTCATTAGTTCTTCATCAACCATTATCTTCTTCCCCGTTTCTTCAAACCAGAAATTACTCGCTAGAAATTACTTAAGTTTTCACCAGAAGCTATACTCTATCAACTGGTTCAAGGATAGGAAAAAAACTTAGATCCTTGGTTCTTTATATACAACTGATAGAGTACCAAAATCCGAGAAAAACCTAACCAATTTCCGGCGGGAAGTATCTTGATAAGGATAGATATAGAAATAGATTTGGGATACAACCTAAATTTATGCCTAAAATCTTCTGTAATCACTTATCACTCTCCCCGCTCCCGCCATCTACTCTAACCTCTAAACCCAGATTGTATCGTACAATCCTAACAATTTCTATCCTTCAGAAGAAAAAATCCATTGAAGGGGTACATGCGTCTTTTAGACTAATAATATCTTCCACCTGTTCGACCAGCTGAGCAAATTCACTACACCCCTCCCTGGTCCCACTGTGTAACTGAGTTGTGCCGTTATCTACTAACGGTGAGGCAAATCCCAAAAAATTTAATGTAACGGGTCATGTGTTTAAGTCGACCTATTATTTTGGGATACAAATGACTAATTCCCTTCTTTGTATTGTTTCTCCACCAGCATATGTGTGCTGGGCTTGTGTGACATCCACTGAACTTGTGTAAAGTTCATTTCTTCTACAGAGTGTAGAAGTTAGACGAGCCATTGTTAAGCCCATTACAACTGGCCAGCAGGTCCAGCACCCACTACAGCCACCACACAAGTTCCATTTTGGTGTAACCAAATTGAAATTATGATGGGACCATGTCTTGGGAATTTTCCTTACAGACATCAACATAAAAAAATTGCAAAAAATAAAAACAGAAGTAATAAGATGATTCCGAGATACGGTGAAACTATCATGTTATTTCTAACACCTGAGCTTTGTGCTTTTATGAATAAACTCTATATAGATGTTTCCATCCACTCAGACTGGTTCCTCAACTCCTACAACCAAGATGCTTCCATCCACTTAAATTGGTTAGTGACATCCTTAATAAGCATAAATTTTTAGGCTCTGGAGTTTATTTATTGCAACTAAAATTTTCTCCCATACCCCCAAACTTAAATCTAACATTGTCCTCAATGTTCTAAACATAAAATTAAAAGCATGAACAATGAGAAACTGTTACCATTTGAAGCAAAAGAGTTAAGGAAAGATATTACCATGTTGCATGAGCATGGGTTACCTCCCAAGAAGTGCTAAGTTTAACGTCTTCAGCCAGACTAAAAAAGGATTAGTCACCTCATAAAATCATAAAGTTATAGCCGGAACATCTGTGGGTCATCAAAAACAAATAAATCTATCACAAATAAAAGGAATCTACATGCCAAGAAAATTAAGAAATAAAGCACACCCTTGTCTAATTTCCTATTTAAGACAACTACATCTAGTTGTGGTTCAGGTTCAGGTTCAGGTTCAGGTTCTATAACTGGGTCGAGATAAAATATTTTCATGGACTGCATTTCCGCATGCGTTAGATCTGAATGATCAGGTTCTAGAGTCTGGAAAAACTCAACTAAAAACTTAGAAGCACATAATAATAACCTGAATATTTGCGAATCCTTAAAGTCAATCAAAGTTGACTTACATAGACGACCATAATTGAAGTGGTGGTCATTCTTAAACAAATGTGTCGATTCTAACATACTAAAGTACTTAGGCTTAGTCTTAAAACTTAATAGCTGACACATTTGAAACTCATACGTTCCCATATTTGGAAGAAAAGTTTTTGGTGGGAAAAAAAATCAATCTGGGTAACATAGCCTGGGTAAACCACATCAACCATAGGATGGGTTTCTAATAACTGAACTTCCTTATGGACATCACTAGGTTCAGGAAAACGTGTATGAAGATAATCTGGCACAATGGTTGAGGCACATATATCAAGTCCCAAGTGAGGGATCTCTACAAGAGTCAAAGGTGAAGTACATGGAGAATGATAATCACCCCCAAACTTAGAGTTTTGGGTGTCTCTAGATAGACTAGCTACAATTTCCCTAATTTCTAGGTCTTCTGGTTCCTGGAAATGGTCAATTGCTTCTTCTAGGTTATGCTCAGGTGACGCATCCTCACTCATACTTGAACTCTCTACGAGTCTATCTTCTTTATCTAAGACTAATGTTTCTAAATCGCTAGACTCGAAAACAATATTCTCAGGATAAACCCGCTCCTCTAAACTATCATCGGCTTCATAATCATAAGGGAGTACTACATCGTCTAAAACGGTGGTATCTCTAGTCAAATCCTCGTCCTTTTGAATCGGTGAATAATTATTAAAATTATTTGGATTTGAACTAGAAATAATATTATCATTGTAAAGCTCAATTGGAGTAACAAATTCCTGATCACTATGCCTATATGTGTCCGATTCTTCATCAATACTATCCTCATCATAATCATCATAACATGAAAATGGTTGAACCTCATCTAAAAAAAGTAGTGTTACCAATTCTAACCTCATCATCTTGATTATGCAAATAACTATCCTCATTTTCAAGGGTACTATTGGAAACACTATATTGGAAATTAAGATTATTTCGAGCAGTTTTGTTCTGGGCCTCTAACAAAATTTTCTGAGTCGACTCACATGACTTCCTGATTTTATCTAGGAAAGAAGGTTCAAACGTTGCATTGGTTTCGTCCATGACTAAGTTATTTATTTCTGTTAACTTACGCGTCGACTTAGCTAACTTATGTGTTGACTCTAGTAAAGAGGAATTATAAGAATTTTGCTCATATGACAGGTGGGTGTGTGGATAGTAATTGGGCTCACTATGGTAGGGACCATAACCTTCAAAAAGTTGATGTTCCCAACCATTATTCACACTATGGTCAAAGTAGTATCGTCCATTTTGAAACTCAGTTGGATATTCACTATATTGGCTATTGTTATACCAGTTCGACATTCTTAACACAAAATAAACCCACTGACAGGGGATTCGTGGGTGGATATAGTCTTACCTCCCGTACCATACGGTTGATGAACCGTTGAAGTCGACTCAGGCCACCGACTCCTGTGTCAGTGTACGAACCTGAGGGGCCGAGACAGTATCGTAACTGTCGTCCTTCCCTGCAGCAGTTTTATATTTTACAAAATTTACCCTTCCTTAGGGTTTTAAATAATAAAGTCTAATGCCCCTGGTGGCACCTTTTTCTTAGAAAAAAAAATAAAAAATAAAAATAACTATTTACAAAATCTTCTTCTTCACTCCTTTGGATTCCTCTTTTCTTTCCTTCTTTGGATTTGCTTTTCTTTTCAGCACTTTTTCTCTTTTTCTTTAACTCAGCTCCAAGTCTGAAAGCAAACAGAAAATACCAAAATGCGTAAAAAAGAACAAAAAATAATAAAAATAAACCTAAAACAAATCTAAATACAAGTCCGAGTCGGCGGCGCCAAAAATTGATGTGATTTTAATTGTTGTTGTAAAGTGGTAAGAAAAGTATCGTTCACTCAGACTTGTGAAGATTTTGTTTTAGACTTAAATTAAAATAGAAACTCAAATAAAGTCGATTTCAAGATTGTAGAAAGAACTGAGACTATGGATTCCACCATTAACCAATTATCAGTGATTCAATCAATAACAATAATTATGCAACTCATACATTTAATTTGATTCTAAAATATTTCCTAGACAAGTAGATTCTCAAAACAATAGTTGTAAATCGAAAGTATGGACCATCAAAAGACTCAACCTAAGCATGACCCATCAATTGAAATCAAAACCACTTAATCAGAATCATATATTCAATTTCAGTTTAGTGCAAATAATCATAAAAGAATTGCAAAAATTAAGTTACATATAAATTACCACATAATAATTGGAAAAATGGCTTCCTCCGTCGCCTCAACAATGGGGTTTAGCTCCTCATATTAATTACTTGCTCAAAATATTGGTTCATAGCTCAAAAGTTGATTAAAGAGAGAAACCGTATAAAGCAGCGAGTTTGTAACAAATATAATTGTTTACAGAACTCACTGTTACAGAAGCTAATGTTACAGAGAAACCTCACAAAAATAATTGTTGCATAACTGTTGCAAATATGAAAGCAAAGGTGACGGTTTCTGGTCGCCGTCTTCTTCTCTGCCGGTGATGGAACTCGTCTCTGCAACTACCCCAAGGTCTACGTTCGGTCCCCCAACTCCCGATAATCTTCTTTGAACCTCCCAGCACCTATTTATATACACGAGACCCCAAAAATCCCGATAATAATTCTGTTTTTTCCTCCTCAGAAAGTTACGGGAATAATTCCCTTTCTTTTTACCTACGCGTCTTCCTTTCTCTCCAAACTCTTTCCAAATTAGTTATAATCAAATATCAGGGAGGATACTCCCTTTGTTCTTCACACGCAACTTCCAGAAATACGTCAAAATCCCATGATAAACCCCGGGTATTTCTCTATACTCTGTTTTATCCGAAACTCTCCTTTTTTACGAATCTGTCCGCCTTACCTTCCATGTTTAATCTTTACACGTCACTCCCTATCCAAATCAGAGAAAATCTCCGACCAAATCTCCCTGGAAAGTACGCAGTTTAACAGCCATTTTCCGTGAAAGTCTCACTCTATGTTTTGATACAACTCGGTGTACATCCCTGCTTATCCGTTATAGGACAATACCAATCAAAAACAGAAACCAACTCCGTCTCAAACTCTTCAAAATCCTGTCCAGAGAATACGCAAGAATAACCAGGTCTTCCCGCCAAAACTTCATTTTCAAACGAAGAAGAAGATGTCCCCTAACCAACTGCCGGGTGCCTTTAACACTTGGGTGTTCTAGGGTGTAAATAGCAAGTGGGTGCCCCTTATTAATTGAGGTGCCCCTTGTCCAAAAGAGGGGTGCCTTTAGTGATTTTCTCCCACGAGCGCAAATACCACTTTTCGAGCCCATTTTCCACGCATGTTTATTTCTCCAAAAATACTTACAAAGAGATAAAATACCAAAATAAGTACAGAAATGGGTACTAACAATATAGAAAATTCAGATCAAAATAGGCACATAAATGCGTCCATCAGCAGCTTCTGAAAAACCAAATGAGTTAGAAAAAGTAAGAACACTTGTTGTTCATGATATATTAACAAAATCACTTTCAGAAACTGATAAACAAAGTACTAGTACTTTGACAAGAGATGATCAGTAAAATTTCTCTGACCAAGAAAAAAATGTATCTCTAAGGAGGAAGAGTTCTTCACAAAATGAGAATGATAAGACTACAGGTTCTGAATTCATTGAAACTCAGAAAGTGTGCTTATATTGCAACACTAAAGGACATGTTCAAATAAAGTGTAAACTTAGGTTGGAAAACTATCAGTTTGACCGTCTCCAGAACACCTCAGATTTAATTCTGAAGGGTGTGACTGATATTTTGAATGTCTAAACCACTTGGGGTGAAAACACATTCAAACCTACGTCTAGGAATGTCAGTTCTGCTTGGTCCACAAATATTCGAATAAGTCAAAAGGTAGTATGCAAAATCGGGTAAAGAATAACTCACAAAAAACATCACAGATATGGGTTCGTAAGGATACTCATATGTCTCCTGAGAAAATTGGTGTGTTCATCAATGAAACGATTCAACAAGATAACATGAATTTGATCATTACAGGATATAAAGATCTTATTGATAAACTGTCATCTTCCAGACAATCAACCTCAGGTAAGGGTTCTAATTATGTCTCTTTTCATGATGATAATAATTTTTATGATCATTTCTCAAGTTCGAAAAGAATTTTCTCAAGAAAAGGAAGAGTAAAAACAAAGGTAAAGTCAGCATAATTCCTCTGGTGAGACCTTGGCTCACCCTGGTACAACTTAGTCACAAGTTGTGGAACCTTTTCCATAAAAATCCTGCTAGATAAGGAATTGTTGTGTAATAGGTGTATTGTTTGTCTCAAATAGTGCTTTGGGTGATGAGCTATAATCCTTTTCGTAATGCAATCTTTACGTATTCCTATGATTATTCCAAATCAAATAAGATTGCTAAATTTTCTGTTGAGTCTGACTCCAGAAAAATATAAGCATTCAATGATTTTTCCTTCATGATCTTTAAAATTCTTGTATTATAAACTTGTGTTTATTGAGCTAAGAATTATCATCAAGTAGGAATAGGTGTATCATAGAAAAAGGTAGAAATTTGCAGTACTAAAAAATATTTTGTGCTCTCTAATTTTCTTGTTTACCTCTGGAGAAAAAAAAAAGGAGTCCCCGTTTTCTGTTTTATAATAGTGTTGGTATACCGATTTATGTACCGTATTGTAGCCGACCCTTCTAGTTTTCGTCAAAAACCCAAATATCTTGGGGAGGTCACGAACCGACCTTATATCCGTAGAATACCTTTTAAAACTTGTTTATATACCCTAACTTGTGTTGAGAAACTCTCATCCAAGTAATTCTGCAACCAAGCGTCTTCCATGTAACAAATTCTTGAAAGCATGGAGAAAGCTTTTAATTACAATGGTATTGAAAGAAGAGGAAAGAAGAGGAAAGAAGAGAACTCTGGTTGATGAAGAAGTTTTTGAATCATCTGAAGATCTTCCTGGTGTGAATTTCTATTTTTCATATGATACTCAAGATGTTGAGCATGAAGAGATGATCTCTGCTAATGTTGTTTATGATTTTCTTAAACAATTTGAGAAACAAAAACTAGAACTTGTTGAAACACTAAAATTTCTAAATATGTTAAGGACTGAGTTGAAAAAGGTTTCTGCTGACCTTGTTCTCATGAAATATCATGTTCGTGATCTTCTCAATGAGGATATTTTCTCCGACGAGCTCGTGGATACAGTTGATGACAAATTTAAAGGTCTCAATACCAATGAAAAGTCTTTGTTTTCTTTTTATGTTTCTAGGAAACATGTGAGAATTTATTCTTACTTTCGAGAAGGATAACTAGGGTTTGGTATAGCAAAAATCGTGATTACACAAGCTATTTCCAACGATTTTCATCTTGCATGTTTTTAGATTTATTTATTTAAATCATAGAGTTTTTTAAAGATGAACTTGCAGTATGTGTTACAGCACTGCTCGGTCGAACTCGCAAGCGTTGCTATCTCAAGCTTGTTTGTCAAGTTTAGTTCTCAAAACTATAAGTCTTGATTTCTAGTCTACTTATAGTTATGTCTCGGATTAGGATAGAATGTGTAGTTGATCTTTAGACTTCACGGCGTATTCATCAATTGAAGACGAAGAACTACTAAGGGGAGCTTGTGGAACTTCATCAACAAAAGGTATGTGGAGACTTGAACTCATCTATCACTCAGAAGTCTATTTATATTCTATCTCCTATTGAGACAAAAGTCGTATAGCTATATAAACTTTACTTTATACACATTTGATATTTCGAGCTGAGTTTAACTCGCTTACATATTTCTCGAAATATATGTTGGTAAGCTTTTGATTTAACCAAGTTCATCTTTTATTCTTGACGAAAGTCAAAAGATGATCATGTAAAAATCTCCTGGTAACATCTTACATGACTTGTGTGAGACAGTCATTTGATGTAGACTCAGAATGTTTCGTATTGATCATTTGATCACTTGAAAATTGCTTTGAAGATAATAGTTTATGTGAGACAGCTAATCTCGTCTTCGAAGAATGTTTCAATGATTAAAATGAGAGTTTAGAACAATTAACCATGATTGGATATAGAAAAGTATGTGTACTTGTATGCTAACTGTTGCAAGTATATTCCAAGTCCGGGAATTTAGTATGCATACCCGTATGCGTACTGATTCAACAGTTGAAGTACGGGAACTATAGTATGCATACCCGTATGCGTACTTATTTCAACTGAGGTCGGTCATGAACAACAGTATGCGTACCCGTTTGCATACTAGCGAACAAGACCAGGTGCAGGAACTTAGGTATGCGAACCCGTTTGCATACTTGAGTTGGTTAAGTTCTAAAATAGGTTTACTCATGAACAAATACATTTATATAATAAGAAATGCAATCTTTGCAAAACCGTGGCTATAATGTTCATGAATTGATTCGAGTGAATCAAAATCGATTTTGCTTCAATTGTGTCTTATATACTTCTATGAGAATATAAACAATTGAACAACTCTATAACTAGTTTCATTTGTGTCATTTGAACTAGTTGTGATTAAGATGTACAAGGTTGATATGAAAGTCTTCATATGGCTAACTTCGGTTAACTATTGTTGAGCCAACTAAGTGTACACGTTTAGGTACGGTTACCCATATCTAAATATAGGTACATTTCATTTGTGTGTAACAAGCTAAGACAATCTAACGGTTGAAAAATATTACCTTGAATCTAATCAGGTTTTCATCTAACGGTGAATATTGAATGCTTTGTTACCAAGGTATAATTGATTGCAAACCCTGATTTGAAGACTATATAAGGGAGAACTCTAGCAACTGGGAAACCTAATCCCCACACTTCCTGTGTGATACTAGTTGCGACTAGAGTCGATTCTCCTTTAACCTAGGTTTTTCTAAAACCATTATAGGTTAACGACTTCATTGGGATTCTGAAGCCAGACCCAACTATTTTCTCTGTAATTGCGTGTGCTGATCTTACTTTGTTCTATCGTATTGAATACTATCTTCTCTAAGATTTGCTCGAGATTCAATCTCCGATAGTTAAGATAAAAAGTAATCACAAAGCTCCTCGTCTCATTCTTTGTGATTCCATAATATTTTGTTCCGCTACCATATGGTTAAGATTATTGTGAGGTGATGGATATTACTAGGATGTTGTTCGGGAATATAAGTCCGGTGTATCAATTGGTTCCTATTTACATTGATTTATCAAAAGACGGAACAAAAACTCATAGGTATTTCTGTGGGAGACAGATATATCTATTCAATATACTTTTCTGTGTGAGACAGATTTGTTTATCAAGTCTTCGACTTTGGGTCGTAGCAACTCTTAGTTGTGGGTGAGCTCACCTAAGGGAATCAAGTGCGTAGAGTCTTGCTGGGATTCATAGGCGTAAGGAACGCGACTTTACCTTAATCAGTGTGAGATTGGTTAAGGCTCAACTACATTCCAGTCTGAAGTTAACTTGTAGTATGTTAGAGTCTGTAGCGGCTTAATACAGTACGGTCTTCAAATTTGGACTAGGTCCCGGGATTTTTCTGCATTTGCGGTTTCCTCGTTAATAAAATTTCTGGTGTCTGTTTTATTTCTTTTCCGCATTATATTTTCTATATAATTGAAATACCACAGGTTGTGCGTAGTTCAATCAATTAGATAATCCAACCTTTGGTTGTTGATATAAATTGATTGACACATGAACATTAGTCTTTGGTACCGTTCAAGTTGTTTCTCATAATAATCAGGCTTACGGATTTCTATCTGTTTGATTTTCCGATTACATTGAGAACCAAAGATATAACTCTTGGATGTATTTTCCTTGATTGAGTCTGACTGTCTAGTTGATTCTGTTGGAAATATATTGGAGTTAGTCCATACAGATTGCCTAAACGAAATATTTTGGTGTGGTTGTTAAACCCCCGCTTTTTCAATTGGTATCAGAGCAGGCAAACACATTTAAGACCTCATAAGTTTGTGTTTGTAGAAATCTCACTCTATGGACAGTACTGCTATCTCAATAAATGCACCACCAGATCCAAGGATTCCAGAATTCTCTTCCGTGACTGATTTAATTAAATCTGTAGACGAAATTCTATCTAAACCTCCACCAGGTTTAAAATCCCTTGAAGTGTTTTCAGGGCTTGAAAAGAAGCTTGAGAGCTTATCTCTTGATGTTGAGTTATACCTCCAGAAAGAGCAAGAATTTCTTGATAATCTAAATCAAGTTATGATGAATCATCTTCATGTTGAGGTTGATATTGATCTTCTTATTAGTGAGGGTAATACTCCTCTTTCCTGTATCCCAAAAGACAAACTGGATATAATACAAGAAGTATATAAACCTGATCTATCAGTCAGTTTCATCTCAGAACTTGACTCATTTCATCAGTAAAACCTTGATACACCTTCTCAAGATAATGGTATTGACCTCTTTTGTGAGAAAGTCAGGATGTCTCTTTTTATCAAAAGAGTTTCCCTGAGCAGTACTGAATATTATCTGCAGAGACTGTTTGTTATAAGTTGTAAACGAAGAAATCAGGAACACAAATTCTCATGTGCTCTTTTTAAGTTCTTTGAAAAACTTGTAAAAATAGTCCTTTGGGTTTCTCTCAATACTGTAAGATGTAAGAGTAGTTGGAAAGAAACTCTTTCTTGGTGTCATGGTGTGCGTGGGTACTTTGTATTGCATCGTCATGTTCATACAAAGATTTATTCAAGTGAAAAATTTGTTTCTTATCAAAATTTGATATAGCATAAAACAAACAAGTCCTTGATTTTATACGTACGGTTCATGTACGCTGAACGCGTAACCATTACGTGGGTGAACCGTGTTCCGAAACGTACATGACCGGTTCAGTTTCCGTTCCACCTACACATAAAAAGAGAAGGAGTGCTCTTGTTCTTGTCACCTCTTCTTCTCAACAGTTCGAGAACGAAAGAGAAAAACTCCAAGGTTCGTATACCATCATCTACCTCTTTCTCGTTTTTTAACCTTTTTGTGTTTAGTTTGAATCTTTGAAATCAGGAGAAGCTTTTATGATACGGGTTAAGAACAAATTTTGTGTTTGTCACCATTTCGGAACTTCACCATTGGAAACAGTTTGGTTTCCAAGTAAGTTCTCAAACAACTAGTGTTACTTATTTCCTTTTTCCTATATCAGCATGTCTAGAAGGAAGTATAACAGTGGTGCTAGTTCAAGTAGGAGAGTTTTTGATAGTGATGATGAATTTGATGATGATATTGGTGTAGACGTTCAGCAACCATATTTTGATGCTAGCCGTCGAATTAGTTATATCAACATTTCTGCCAGGGAAAAATATAATAAACGTTATAGTGGCCATTTTTTTTATGGAAAGGGCATATGATCGGTCGGTTTAGGAACCATATTTTCACATGTTCATGAACCAGTTTGAGTGGGGTGATATTTATAAGGGTTTGGGGGAATCATATCCTGAAACGACATGTGAATTTTATGCTAACTTACATCCTCCCAATAAGACCAACTGATGTTGTAAGACTATGGTAAAAGGAACAATGTTTGAGGTTAACCATAGCGTTATAGCTGAGTTATTAAACTTGCCTCTCCATCATTCATTCGTTGTTCCTCAACCAGAAGGTCGAAGACCAAATAAAAATCAGTTTTCTGAACTGCTTTTAGGAAAGAATGTGCCATGGATAGAAAGCAAACTTCCTTTGGAAAATATAAGGTTTCATTTGAAGATTTTTGGTAAGCTGGCTGTGGCAAACTTAATTCCCAGCACGCTCGAAAAAAATCTCTGGGGCAGAAATATGGCTGAGTTGGTTTCCATCTTGTTTCTGGTGAAGAGGTTGATTTTTGTGGATTAATTGTTCGTCAAATGATACATATGGTCTCACAGAAGAAAAACCCTAGTTTTCGATGCCTCATCAGCTGAATTTGTAGTTAATTAAATATTACTCAGTTTGGAACTTGTGTTGGTACTCCATCTCCCTTGAGCCATACAGACATTAACAAGATGAAGAAACCTGCCAATCCTGAAGTTGCTCTTCTTCTACAAAGGAATAAGTGCTTGGAGAGACAGTTGACTTATCCTGTGACGATTCATCCAGACTTAGCTTAGCCAATATCTAAGATTGCTGAGGATTACTATCGCAATATGGATTAGTGTCCTTTTCTTCATATTGTTATGTCAATTTCAGACTTTTTCTTATGTTATTTTTGTTGAACTTCTTATGTTTAAATTATTAAAATTATTATTTTAATGGTTGTAATAACTTTAATGGTATTTTGGCCTTGAATGATTTTATCTTTTAATTAAACTGCTAAATGTGTTAAATCCATAAGAAATTTAGCTGAATATATATCAAAAGTTAAGTCTATTATGTCATTATGCAAATATTGATGGAAAATAGAATGAACTTTTGATGTCAAAGATTAAATCTATGGGATCATTATGCAAATATTGATGAAAAATAGAATGAATCTTTGAATATTCCATAGTATTGATCTTTCCCTGATCCACTTCTATGTGAAAGTACTGTACGGCTCCGTAAGTTCTCTTATGTTGAGTATTTCCGATTAAATTAATCATGGGTTCTCTTGTGGTTAATTTAATTGAGTTTTCTGGATACAAATTCATGTCTCATGTGATTTTTTAATGTCCAAAAAAATCTTTCTTTTCTTGTAAAAGTAAGTTCGCTCTTGTTGTTCTTTCGGGAATGACATTTTATGGGGGAGAATTCTTAATTGAACTTGTGATTAATTGCCAAATCTTTGTGGGGTGTGCGGCTGTGGAATATTGTAGGAGTTATCTTGTATCTTTATAAACTCCTTGATGAATACACTAAGTTTCGACTACGTGAAATCATCGAAACAAAATTGATATGTTCTCTTTTAGTCATGAAGTATCTCTATGAGAATTTCATTATGATCCCGCTAGTTTTCCTACCTTTGCCAATTTATATTGACAAAAGAGGGAGAATTATTATGTAGTTCACACTACAAATACATATGGTTTATGGATCATTATGTAAATGGGAGTGGTTTTCATTGTGAGATGAAGTATTGACTAAGGGGGAGTGCTACATATCACCATAGTATTATTGTCAAAGTTGTGATACAATTGAACTTTTGTTTTGTGTAATAATACTATGACATTGTATAACAATAATTGAGAATAATTGTTTTCTTATTGTTATGGCTACGGATCTTCAACAACTATGATGCTGAGTTGAACACGTTCAGAATCACTGGAGTACTTGGAAGTGACGAAGATTTCGAGTAATGTTGAAGAACCAAGGAAATCAAGCATTTGGATGAGAATCTACAATGTTTATTTATTTTGTAATCCATATGTATTGATAATTTTGTCACTAAAATTTACAAAGGAGGAGATTGTTAGAGCACTGCCCAGTCGAACTCGCAAGCGTTGCTATCTCAAGCTTGTTTGTCAAGTTTAGTTGTCAAAACTATAAGTCTTGATTTCTAGTCTACTTATAGCTATATCTCGGATTATGATAGAATGTGTAGTTGAGCTTTAGACTTCACGACGTTTATCGATTGAAGACGAAGAACTACAAAGGGGAGCTTGTGGAACTTCATCAACAAAAGGTATGTGGAGACTTGAACTCATCTATCACTCAGAAGTCTATTTCTATTCTATCTCCTATTAAGACAAAAGTCGTATAGCTATATAGACTTTACTTTATACACATTTGATATTTCGAGCTGAGTTTAACTCGCTTACATATTTCTCGAAATATGTGTTGGTAAGCTTTCGCTTTAACCAAGTTCATCTTTTATTCTTGACGAAAGTCAAAAGAATGTGAAAATCGCCTGGTAACATCTTACATAATTTGTGTGAGAATCATTTGATGTAGACTCGGAATGTTTCGTATTGATAATTTGATCACTTAAAAAATTGCTTTGAAGATAATAGTTTGTGTGAGACATCTATTCTCGTCTTCTAAGAATGTTTCAATGATTAAAATGGGAGTTTAGAACAATTAACCATGATTGGATATTGCATAGTATGCGTTCTTGTATGCTAATTGTTGCAAGTATATTCCAAGTCCGGGAATTTAGGTATGCGTACTAATTCAACAGTGGAAGTCCAGGAACTATAGTATGCCTACCCGTATGCGTACTGATTTCAACTGAGGTCGGTCATGAACAACAGTATGCATAACCGTTTGCATACTGGCGAACAATACCAGGTCCGGGAACTTAGGTATGCGTAGCCGTTTTCATACTTGAGTGGGTTAAGTTCTACAATCGGTTTACTCATGAAAAAATACATTTATATAATAAGGAATGCAATCTTAGCAAACCGTGGCTATAATGTTCATGAATTGATTCGAGTGAATCAAAATCGATTTTGCTTCAATTGTGTATTGTATACTTCTATGAGAATATAAACAATTGAACAACTCTATAACTAGTTTCATTTGAGTCATTTGAACTAGTTGTAATTAAGATGAACAAGGTTGATACGAAAGTGTTCATATGGCTAACTTCGGATAACTATTGTTGAGCCATCTAAGTGTACACGTTTAGGTACGGTTACCCGCATCTAAATATAGGTACATTTCATTTGTGTGTCACAAGCTAAGACAATCTAACAGTTAAAAGATATTAGCTTGAATCTAATCAGGTTTTCATCTAAAGGTGAATATTGAATGCTTTGTTACTAAGGTAACATTGATTGCAAACCCTGATTTGAAGACTATATAAGGGAGAACTCTAGCAACTGGGAAACCTAATCCCCACACCTCCTGTGTGATACTAGTTGCGACTAGAGTCGATTCTCCTTTAACCTAGGTTTTTCTAAAACCATTATAGGTTAACGACTTCATTGGGATTCTGAAGCCAGGCCCAAATATTTTCTCTGTAGTTGCGTGTTCTGATCTTACTTTGTTCTATCGTATTGAATATTATATTCTCTAAGATTTGCTCGAGATTCAATCTCCGATAGGTAAGAAAATAAGATGTAATCACAAAGCTCTTCGTCTCATTCTTTGTGATTCCACAATATCTTGTTCCGCTACCATACGGTTAAGATTATTGTGAGGTGATTGATATTACTAGGCTGTTCTCCGGGAATATAAGTCTGGTGTATCAATTGGTTCATGTTCACCTTTATTTATCAAAAAACGGAACAAAAACTTATAGGTATTTCTATGGGAGACATATTTATATATTAAATAGACTTTTCTGTTTGAGGCAGATTTGTTTATCAAGTCTTCGACTTTGGGTCGTAGCAACTCTTAGTTGTGGGTGAGATCAGCTAAGGGAATCAAGTGCGTAGAGTCCTGCTTGGATTCACAGGCATAAGGAACGCGACTGTACCTTATCAGTGTGAGATTGGTTAGGGCTCAACTACATTCCATTCCAAAGTTAACTTATAGTAGGCTAGAATCTGTAGGGCTTAATACAGTGTGGTGTTTAAATCTGGACTAGGTCCCAGGATTTTTTTGCATTTGTGTTTTCCTCGTTAACAAAATTTCTGGTGTCTATGTTTTTTCTTTTCCGCATTATATTTTCTATATAATTAAAATATCACAGGTTGTGCGTAGTTCAATCAATTAGATAATCCAACTTTTGGTTATTGATATAAATTGATTGACACTTGAACATTGGTCTTTGGTACTGTTCAAGTTGTTTCTTATAATAATCAGGCTCACGGATTTCTATCTGTTTGATTTGCTGATTACATTGAGAAACAGAGATATAACTCTTGGATGTATTTTCTTTTATTGAGTCTGACTGTGTAGTTGATTCTCTTGGAAATATATTGGAGTTAGTCCATACAAAATGCCTAAACGAAATACTGGGTGTGGTTGTTAGACCCACGCTTTTTCAGTATGTAATCATTATGGGTTTAATTATTGCAAAAGTATTATGAAATATACGTGCCTTTATGTTTTTCGTGAATCAAGCTGACATTTCATATATATGCTCATAGCTAAATCTATTATGTTTTTTATGAACTGAAAATAGAACAAATTTTTTGAGAAATTATGTCGCAATATTGATCTACCTTGTGATCACACTTTCGTGTTATTACTGCATAATATATTCCGTAAGATTTTCTTATGTTGAGTCAATTCGAGTAAAATTTTATCGAATAATACTCGTCCTTTTGTCTTTCCGTACATACATTTCCAGAATTCCGAATTGCTAACTAGGGCCATGAGTTTCCAAATTGCTATCCAATATTTGGATATTTTTTTATTTTTTTTGGCAATTTGATTTCATACGCAATGGCGGAGTGATTGCTAAACTGAACCGGAGTTTAAATAAGCGTTTCATTACAAACGTTAATAACAAACTCATGTAGTGCTTACGGATTTTTTAAAACCGTTTCATAACAAACGTGATTTAAAGATACATAAGATGAGGGACGCCCTTGTTAATTCCGTATGAAGAAACATTATTCAAAGTAACGCCTTAAGAAATACGTTATTTCTAAACTAGTAAACTGAAAACTTGAAGAAACGCAAATTCATGAATCAATTTGCGGTAAGAAGAGAATTTTGAAGGTACTTTCATTTCCTTATGAGTTTCAACATAAGTTAATTAGGTCAATTTGCAAACCCAGATAAGTTCTTATTGTGAGACCCGAGAGAGTTTTAGTAGTAAGACCCCCTTTCTTCCAACAAGCGAGGGCTTTAGCAATGGTAGCAGCATCAGTCGCGGAGTTTCTGGCCCTAGTTTTTAAAACACGTTCGTAGTAAACGTTATTTAACGTAACGTCTCAATTGAAACACACTTACAGGGAGTTAGTCAATTGAGATTTGTATATACTTTTATAGATTTTTCATTTGAGTGACTCCCGGAAATTCTCCAAAAATATAGAGATTTATAGGGATTCTCTGAGAGTATATTAGAGAGTCTTTGTGACTTGCAGAGACAAAAAATTGACATTCGTGAAGAGTCTCTGTGATTTGTAGAGACAAAAAAATGTATAATATCCAACATAAAATTCAAAACATCTACCTGTTACTTTATATGCACGTTATAATCTTAATAAAAGTACCATGAATACCCGGTAAAATACGTGTTCATTGTCAAAATAAATCTCGTTGTTGCCTTATGCCTATGTTTTCATTCTCTTTATTTCACTAATCCCACATTTATTTTATTTTCCATGCTATCTCGCCACTGTTTTATTGCGCTAATGGTCCGTTACTTGGTCATCAGCTCAAAAAAAAAAAAAAGATGGTCTTACTCTCATAAACAAATATTACCCAAGTTTCCAAGTCTCCAGAAATATCACCTCTTGAGGAGAGATTTCTACCATGCCTATTTTCCTAAAAAAGTCTCTCCAAATCACTGAAAATAATAAATCAATGACTTTCAATTCACATTCGAATAACAGGGATGTTGGAGTGACTTTTATAAAATCCTAATCCAATAACATGGAGTTTCAAAGAATTTAAATGACTTAAAAAAAGACTCTAACCAATAACAAGAGACATTAGGAGTCTCACCGCGATTATCTCTATGGACTAATAGTGGATTTGAGAACTCTTTGAAAGTCATTTGAAATCTCATTTGACTAACCCCCTATTATTAATTTCGTTTATTAAAACGCGTTCTTTAATCTCATCTGGTTGAAACGTATTCTTTTAATCCGTCCCAGTATGAGACGTGATTGATAAGACGAACCTGCTTCCCAAACACTATATAAACGCGTCCGTGTAAACACACAATTATTAACTGTGTCCGACTATATTTGGGGATTACCAAATTTAGTCGCCATATACGGCAAAGCAATTTGGCAATATGACGACTTTGCCTCTCATGACTGCGTTTGATATTTTTTTGCCATATATGACTTATAGCAACAACGCTACAGTTTCTCCAAGGGAGGTTCCGAAATGGTTGAGTCTCTCGATGAAAATGAAATATGTAGTCAAATTTACTGCTATTTTGAGCAGAGAGAAGTCCCCTTTCACCCAAATAACAATCAACCACTCTTTCGCTGGAAGGAGCGGTTGAAAGTTTTCATTACACTAGAAATGATTTCCCTTAAGAAGAAACTAAATATAAACTGAAAAACAGTTTGCCTTATGGTAGCTTTTTCTTTCCATACGGAAAAATGTTTTTCCCTCAGCTCAATTTTTTTTTCTTGTAAGACAAACCGGTTGCTGCATTATCTGTTCAAACACTAATTCCTATAATAGGATAATCACTCCTTCGGCCCCACTACCACCCATTTTGAAAGATATAGAATGGTTTCTATCCCATCGCCCATACTCTTATTATATGCATTCAAATTGCACTTTTATTCAGAGCTAAGATCAAGTCTTATGGTGGAAGAATTCCATCATCCATCTTTCATGCTAGCTCGGAATTTTGAATTAGTCATGGGAGTTCAAGTCATATGATGGAATCATAGAAACACTAATCGAAATAACCTTTGACTTGATCAATGGTATTTGATTAAAATATTTGCATGGTTGAGATTAATAATAGTTTTTCTGCACTTGACTTACGCTATTCAGAATAGCATTTAACGCTATTCATAATAATGTTATTCGTTTTTCAGTTAACACTAGTCAGATTACCGTTTCTTTGGATTCCACAAAATCATGGAACGTGACTTGGAAAAAGTGTGGATGGCACCAACTTAAAATCCATTAGGCTTGACATTCCATACTTTTTCCAAGCTTGTAATAGGTTAGATTATCCACGTAGGAATATGACATGCATCACCCGTCCCCATAAACAGGGCCATTCCCGTAACTCTAAATCCATTAATTCTCCAATTAAATTAAGCTCTCTTCTGGGGGGTCATTAAACAAGCGTATGTTTCGTAATTAAAGAATTAGATCCAATTAGGACGACCCTTCTTCCCGACGTGAAACCTACCTTTCAATATCATTAATTATCCAAAGTGGAGGGTATATATATATATATATATTAAAGATTTGTATTGTGTTAAGGGGTTTTATTTATAGTTGAAGAAGAAGAGGAGGAAGAAGAATTTTTTGGGTTTTTGGTTGTAATTGGAGTTCCAACTACTATAACCGGCTTATTATTGTGGTCTGAAAAGCTTTGTTTGATCACCTTTTGGTGCAGCTGGAAGTAGGGCCTTCTCTTTATTTTGTCAAAACTTCTATAATCAAGTTAGAACTTCACCATGGGAAGTAGTGAAGCTGAGACGACGCCATCCAAGGGTGAAGAAGAGTCTTCGCCTGCTGCACAAGTGAGTTGAGAAATCAATGGACATTTCCTTATGTTTCGTATTGATTGAATTTCTTGTATATTTTGGACATATGTTGTTTGACGTTTGCGGGGAACATGTGAAAATCATGTTTGAATTCAAGTGGTTTTGATAGTTCCCTCAACATGCAATTGTTCTCTTCATTACCGATGAAGAACTTTAAATCTATATCACCAAAAATGAGTTTATCGATTATTAGTAGCCTTATTAAAATAGTGATCTTATTGAGTGTATTAAAAGTTTTTGTGATCAGGTCAACTTTTCAAAATATTTGAATGGATTTGTAAGGATAGATTTACCATGTTAGTAATTCACAGTATAAAGTTGAATCTTTTTTTTCTTTTCTTTTTTACAGGAGCAGACCAGCATGCCTGCATATCCTAATTGGGCAGCTATGCAGGTAACTATTTTCTGCATATCCATTAGATTCTCTAAGGATTTAACAACTACAGTAGCTCATTGTCCGAGATGTTTCACTGTTTCAGCCTTATTATCCTCCTGGAATGGCTATGCCTCCTCCTCCATACTATAATCCCACAGTTGGATTGGGTCATCCTCCTCCCCCTTTCATTTGGGGCGCACCTCAGGTATATCTTTTTTCAAAATAAATCTTTTATACCATCTTTATAAGGAAGCTTAACACCAATATAATGCGAGCATCATTGCTAGGAAATCTTGACTAATTTTGTATTCTCTTTCTTATATTTTCAGGGTATGATGCCACCATATGGGTCACGTTATGGAGCAATCTATGCGCATGGAGGTGTTTATCCCCATCCTTCCGTTCCTCCTGTAAGTTCTCTTCATAAGAAAATGTATTTTGTCTTGTAATAGATCTCTCCTGTTCAGGTCTTCTTCTTAAACTATTTGGTTGGGTATACGTTTGTTTTTGATTATTTTGTAATTTTAATTACACTCACTGTCAGTGAAAAAAAATATTTCATTCTCATCCCTTTTGACACCTCCCACATTGAATGTATATGTAGTACTCTTGAATCAAATCTACAGTTCTTTACATCACACCCTTTTCAAATGCCTATATATTTCCAACTTCCTACAATATTTCCTTTTGTTTGTTTTCACCACTATCCATCTCCCTTCTCTCTCTGTCTGACTCCTCATTATTCACATTTTGCAAAATACAAGTATAGGCTTATTAGGTGTTTTCTGAATACAATATGATTTTTATTATGGCTGCACTTAGGGCCCTGAAGAAGCATTTGTCAGGAATTCTCTCTAATAGCTTGTGGAAGATATGCAGTATGTAGAAGTATCCCATTGTTGTTGCATTGTGAGGCTCAGTTTTCCAACCATAGGGCAACCCTTCCACTTTGGGATGCCAATCTAATTGTTTTATCTAAGTCTAACTTTAACAGCTAGTCGAGCAAATTGCATTTTAACTACTTATCATCATTCCATATTCATGCAAATAGTAACTCTGATATGCTGATAGTTAAAACACTGGAATTTCAAATAGAAATCCTTTTATGAAAATATAGGAGTCCTAGTAGGCATCAAATCAATGCTAAAGCTCTTGTAACAACTCTCTAAAAAAATTTATGTCAGGCGGCTCATTTGCAAGGTCGTGCAGTTTCAGCATCTCTTGTTGTAGGAAGGCCACGGTATGTTAATTGTCGAATTTTTTTATGAGGGCTGATTGATGGGGAATTAAAGTTCTTTCTGATTTGTTAGGGCAATTGGACCTTATTGGCGATAATTGTGATGTAGGTGGCTATTCTCCTGAGTGTAACAACACCTGCGAAGTCATCAAGTATTAAAGAATAGGGTTTATGAAGAAGCTAAAAGGATTTGATGGGCTTGTAGTTACACTAGGCATTGGTGATGTGAATGATGGGAGTGGTGAAATGTCACAAAGGTTTGTTCATTCCCTGACATAAAATCATTTAATTATTTCTCTAGACTAGATGGAATAGATGTATTAAGTTTCTTTTAACAATAGCCATCCAGTAATCTTCTAACACTTATTGTTGTAAAATGACCATGGATTCAGTGGGGACTATAAGACTGATGATTCCAGTGATGGAAGTGACGGAACACTGCACGGGTAAGGTTTTATTCTTCTTTCCTCGTGGGAACTTTTTATCACCCGCTGATATATCAACTCTTTTCTACCAAATAACCTAATGATTTATTGCTAAGAGATTCAATTTGGTAAAGCTTCAAATTTTGTGAGACGGGTTAATTATAGGCAATACAACCACAATCATGGCATACTCAATGCATGCCAAGTTTTACGTGTGACTTTCTTCACGATTTGCATCACTAGTGATCACAAATAACTAATCATATTATATGAACACAATCAAATAATTGTTACACGCAGTAAAACTTGAGCGATATACAAAAGAATGAATAACTGAACTAATAATTAATCGGATAACATGTTCATGTCTTTAGGTTACATTTTTAATCAATAAGAAAAGTGTAGCTCATCATGGATTTTTCAGAATCCATGAAAAATATAATAGATAGCAAAGTAAAGGAAACCTAGAAATTGTGATATTCAATTGCAACTCCAAGCCCTAGCTCCTTCTTCTCCTTGTTGTAAAGTATTTTTTAAGTGTTTAGAAGTCTTTTTATATAGTTATCTTGAAGGTAGATCTTTTTAGCTTCATCTGGACTCATATTCCTCAAAAATATAGTCAAAACGCTTCAAAAGTGTCCTAGGAAGTTTCCGGTTCGGCTACTATTTGGTGATGAATTATCAGCTGAAGGTGATAAGTTATTTTTGCTCTAGATTAGTGTCAGGTTCGGCTGTTATTGTGTGGATGTGGGGATGATTACCAGCCGAACCTTCTTCTGGACACTCACCTTTTTCATTCAAAACTTGCTCCCAAGTTCGGCTACTATTCTCCATTGTATACTTCGTCCAGAACTCATTTTGCGGTTCGGCTACTATCAACGAAATAAGAAACATAATCTTGATCTCTTCTCGATTTTGTGTTCAAAGAATTTTGACTTAGCAAAAAATATTCTTTGTATGGTCCGTTGATGTTGTTGAGTAGCCTCCCATGAGTGTTCAACGCGACTTTCTCCGGCAAATCTTCATCATCAGGATTCTTACAGGTTGCAATTGTCATTGTCACATCATTCATTTATCCTCTCGAAGGTTATACACATTGATAATTCAAATAAATTTTGAAATTTATGCAACACTAGATCCAACATTTCATGATCTAATGTAGAAAAAACAATTCATTGTTTTCCAAGTTAAACCACCACACCATGTTCCCTAAGTAATTACGGGGCCCGTTGTCTCCAAGGTAAGTCATAACTGTAGCTGCTAGGTCACTATAACGATGCATAGCTTCAACAAAGATATCGACTCCCTGATACCCACTTACATAGTACAAATATGAATAGAAGTTTCTTAATGTTAGCTTTGTGAATCAGATAACAGTTTAGGTCGTACAAATTATAGTTGACATTTCTATAGTGATGGTATTACAAATGACGGATATGGTTTTTTTCTTGAAGAAGGATGATATGGTAAGTTGGAAGGCCAACAGAAACAAGTACATTTCCCCGCTTGGCATCACCTCATCACGGTACTATCACGCCACCCCCACCCCTACGTTAATTAACCTCAATATTTCACCTCACCACGGAACTATCACGCTACCCCCACCTCAACCTCAATATTTCACCCACATCTGAAATGAAAAACTTTGATTAACCAATCACTTAAACTCATAGAGAATGTTGGTTTTCATAATATTTTTGTGATTAGTAGAAGAAAAGAGAGATTAACAATTACCACCGCAAATGTAATAACATCCACATCACTACCATTATCATTAAATGGGAAAAAAACAAATGAGTAACATATATATTGACAAAAATATCTTACCTTTTTACACAATTAGTTTCTTCAACAAGCTTCCCAGATAGCTCAAATGAAGGCTTTTCCTGTAAATTGAAAAAAATTATGTTAGGTCACAAAGATTGAAAGATGCCAAACTCATGTTCCAGAAAACATCTATCTCAAAAGACTTCATCCAACCTCAAAAAGACTTCTCTTATGCTCGATAAATTCATCTTTTATCTTCCATAATTTCATTACATCAGTAAAAGAAATAATATTAATATCCTTTTCCGAGGCTTCTTAAGCGGACTTCATCTTGGCGACTGAAAAATATCACCCGCATCCCTGGGAAAGTAAGCGACCTTATCAGTTGTATATCTTTAAAATAACTTCTTACTTATTTCAGTTAAATAAAAAACAAATACCGTAAGGTTGATCCAACTATAAAGTGTAACAAAATTTACTTAAAAACAACATCTTGACAATAAGACTTTCTAAATCAAGTTATCTAATTCCATTTTATAAGAATTTAAAGAATATATGTATATATCATAGCAACATATTACAACTCATTGAGAATTGATATTGTTGAAGGAAGAGAAACTTACCCACGATGATCTTCTCCCCCAGAGTTAGGTGACATAAAAAAAAAATGGATGTCAATTATCAGGCCATAGTCCAAGCATTAAAGTAACAAACGAACTCAAACATCATTATTATGACTTGAATAAGAGGTTGTTATAAGTTTGTCGAAAATCAACTTCACATGAAGTGAAACTTTTGGCGAATTCTTCAACACTTTCTTGAATTAAGAATTATGTGCCGACTCAAGCTTTAGGTATTAGACCTATATATAACAAAAACCAAACGAGGTTTGGGTCATGCGGAGAAAACACTTCAATACAAATGCATAAGGTTAAGAAAGTAACATGAACACCAAAAACTAGTTGGACAAAAGCAAAAAAAAAAAAAAATTAAAGCATGGGATCAAGTAGTAATTGGAGTTTTAAATAGAGCAGCAATTTTTTCGTGACATAGTTTAGATACTTTTATTTTATAATTTTATTTTTTGTCAAAGTTTACATGTACAAATGGTATTTCAAGTCTCGGAAGTTTCTTTAGGTAAAATGTGATAGTATATTCAAAACAAGAAAATAAAGTAACTAGTATTGGATATCACCGGACATCTCGTCGTATGCTCTGCTCCTCGAGCCCCTAGTAGGTGACCGGGAAGTGTTTATATTCCTGTTGTTGCGATCAATTGGCGAGTTGACGGATTGTGTTGTGACCTAGAGCTTCCCACAATGTCAATTTTCCTCGACATTCTTTCCCTTATATCACGAGGATCTTTCCTATCTCCACATATTTCCCCGTTCCTCTCTTTATCACCTTCCTTATCTTCATCTCTTTTCAACCACCTCAGTTAATCTCCTTCTATATCTCTACCTCTTTCCTTGTGCTTCTCTTTATCTCATTCCCTATTGCTACGATATTGTCTAACTTCACGTTCTATCAACCTTCGTGTCTGCTTGAGCTCTTTCTAGACGTTTTTTTCTTGGCGATGGAGACCGAGTGCTCTCCTGCGTGGAAGACCTTCCACGTCTAGATGATTCATCTCTTGATCTAATATGTGATCTAGTTCTATGAGGAGAATTGGTCCTAACAAGAGACCTAGTTCTTGGAGAGCTTTTTGGTCGAGCAGGGGATCTTTCTCTTTGAACTATACTCCTCCTTCTAAAAGACCATCTCCCATTTGCGTGCAGTAGAATCAGAATCAAACCCTTGGCCCAATTGCAAAAATTATTATTCACCTAATTCAACAACAAATGTTATCATACAACCAAATTGAAGGAATAACCTTTTTTTTATGGAACAATCCATATAATGAAACCGATTATGAGAAACTAAACATTCAATATAGGTTAATAACTCAAAATCCTAAAATGTTCAGAAAATCTCTGCCGACCAAACATTAATACGAAATCACTGATTGAAGAACTTACTAATGTATGGAAAAAAAACTTGGATAACACGGTTTTGGCTTCGTAGCACTATACCATATGAAAGATTTTGGTTCTCAATTTTCACTTTCTATATCTGTCTGGACTTGCAAAACCTTGACCTCCAAAAAGCGTCTAGAACTGGAGAATTAGAGAAGAGAGTTAAGACTGTTTGGTTGTACAGAACGTGAATAAGTATCAAATGAGGTTCCAATAATGGGGTTTTTCCAGGACTGAAAATATCCAAATAGTTGGTTAGGGGGTGTCCTAAACAATAGCAAAATGTCTAAATTATCCTCTAAAATTAAACCTATTAACAAAATCAAAACCGTAGTTTATTTAAAGTCTATTCATCTTTTTCTCCTTAATATCATTAACAACAACCCAACAAGAAAAATAGGTTTTTGATTGACTTAATAGGTTTTTATTTTGGAGGAGGATAATTTAGACATTTTTCTATTGTTAAGGACACCCCCTGACCAACTATTTGGATACCTTCAATCCTGGAAAATATCCTCTGTTGGTACCATAAGCCCTATACGAGGCAGATAAACCTCGTATACTAGAATAGCTTAAAAACTTCGATAGTTATTCACATTCTGGTGGAGAAGGCAAAAAAAAGCGTAAAGATTTCCTTTCAACCAAACAGTCTTAAATCACTCTCTTTTCTAATTCTCCGGTACTAGCCTCTTTTGGACAGTTAAAGTTTTGCAAGTCCATACCGTGAAAGAAAGTGAGAATTGAAAACAAGAATCTTCCATATGATGTAGTACTACGAAGAAAAAACCGCGTTATCCATGGTTTCTCTCCGCACATTAGTAAGTTCTTTAATTAATAATTTCGTTTTCATGTTTGTTCGACAGTGATTTTCTAAACAATTTAGGGTTTTGAGTTATTAACGTTTATTGAACGTTTAGTTTCTCATAATCGGTTTCAATGTATGAGTGGTTTCTATAAAATAAAAGGGATTCTTTCAATTTAGTAACGTGTGCTAACATTTGTTGTTGAATTATGTGAATAATAATTTTTTAGAAATGGTTCGAGAGTCTGATTCTGATTCTCCTGTAAAGGGAAGAGGGTCTTTTAATATGAGGAGTCCATTTCAAAGAGAAAGATCCTCTGCTCGACGAAAAAGATCTCTAATAATTAGGTCTCTTGTTAGGACCAATTCTTCTCATAAAACTAGATCACTTATTAGATAAAAATATAAATCATCTAGTCATGGCGGGTCTTCCAGGTAGGAGAGAACTTGTTCGCCATCGTCGAGGATAAAACGTCTGCAAAGATATCAAGCATACACGGAGGTTGATCGAGAACGTGAAGACAGACAATATAGTAGTAATAAGGAAGAAGATAAAGAAAGGCACAAGGAAAAAGGTGGAGATACGGAAGGAGATAAAGTGAGGTGGTTCGAAAAGGTGGAGATAAGAAGGTGATAACGAGAGGTACAGGGAAATAGGTGGGGATGGGGAAGATCCTCGTAATATAAGGGATAAAATGTCGAGGGAAATTAACAATGTGGAAAACTCTAGGTCACGCCACAAGCAGTAAACCTCGCCAATTGATCTCAAATTGTTCACCTACTTGGGGCTCGAGGAGCAGAGCACGCGACAAGGTGTTTGGTGATATCCAATACTAGTTACTTTATCTTCTTGTTTTGATTATACTATCACATTTTACTTGAAGAAATTTCTGAGACTTGAAATACCACTTGTACATGTAAACTTAGAAAAATAAAATTATAAAATCAATGTATCTAAACTATGTCATGAAAAAAATGTCACTCCATTTAAATCTCTAATTACTATTCGGTCTCATGCTTTAACAGATTTCTCCAACTAGTGTTTGGTGTCCATGTCACTTTCTTAACCTTCGGCATTTGCACTGAAGAACTTTC
Source organism: Papaver atlanticum (assembly GCA_023531105.1). Taxonomy (NCBI): domain Eukaryota; kingdom Viridiplantae; phylum Streptophyta; class Magnoliopsida; order Ranunculales; family Papaveraceae; genus Papaver; species Papaver atlanticum. The sequence goes on along the minus strand of JAJJMB010017752.1, from coordinate 639,943 downwards.
TCTGCATGAACCAAACCTCGTCTGGGTTTTGATCTATATAGGCCTAATTCTGAATCCAAATAAGTGTTGAAGAATTTACCAAAAGTTCCACTTCATGTGAAGTTGATTTTCGACAAACTTATAACAAACTCATATTGAAGTTCACCATTTTAATACTTTCAACTAATGGTCTGCTTAATTTTGTTGGATCATAATAATATTGTTTAAGTTCTTTTGTTACTTTAATGCTTGGACTATGACGTGATAATGGACATCCCTTTATCCCTTTTCAGTTACCTAATTCTTGAGGAGAAGACCATCGTGGGTAAGTTTATCTTCTTTCAACAATATCACTTCACAATGAGCTGTAATATGTTGTTTATATATATATATTCTTTAAAATCTTGTAAAATGGCATTAAGTAACTTGATTTAGAAAGTCTTGTTTGTAACGCTTTATAGTTGGACCAACCCTACGATATTTGTTTTTTATTTAACATAAATAAGCAAGAAGTCGTTCTAAAGATTTAAAGCTGGTAACTTCTTTTACTTGCACATGGATGCGGGTGATATTTCAGTCACCAAGATGAAGGACGCTTAAGAAGCCTTGGAAAAGGTAATACTTTCTCCATGTTTCCATGTGTCAATTGGTAGTGTCCGATGCATTACCGTGCATTTTTGTGATAAGCCTGAAATTTCTGTGAATAAAAAAATGACATAAATGAATTCCTCTAATCAATTGTGAACTTTATTGAGTGGCTAGTTTGTTTTTGCAAGCTATTAATATATATATTTTTATTGATGTAATGAATTTATTGAAGATAAAGGGAGTCTTTTTGAGGTTGGATGAAGTCATTCGAGATTGATGTTTTCTGGAATATGAGTTTGGAATCTTTCAATCTTTGTGACCTTATATAAATTTTTCTAATTTACAGCAAAAGTCTTCATTTAAGCTATCTGGGAAGCTTGCTAAAAAAATTGATCATGTAGAAGGTAAGATATTTTTTCAATAAATATGTTACTATTTTGTCAATAAATATGTTATTCCTTTGTTTTTTTATCATTTAATTTTAATGGTAGTGATGTGGATGTTGTTACATTTTCGGTGGTCATTCTCATTCTCTCTTTTCTTCTGCTAGACACAAAAATATTATGAAAACAACCATTCTGTATGAGTTTAAGTGATTAGTTAATCAAAGTTTCTTCATTTCAGATGCTCGCATACCAGTTGTAATATGGAGGTTCTACGTCCTCAAAGGTGGTGAAGTGATTAATGGTATAGTATTCAGGAGACATTTTATCCTATTACTTTCAATCTTTTCTTCTCCTTTCGGGCGTATACATTTTTTTTAAGTTTTCAATGTATGGTAATAAGATCCCTCTCGAAGTATTTTTTAGATCCTTTAGTTGGACACCTTTTTGTTTAGTTTTTTATTAACTTAAATATCTGATGGACAGAGCCCTTATTATACATATACCGAAAACTTGTTACCTTTTTGAAAGAGAAAGGAGGGCTACTGATATTCCTGCAGACCATTCCTCCTGTAGCAAGCAACATGCTGTCATCCATTATTGGTAAATTTGATAATTAAAATTTTTCCTTTTGTTCTTTTATCCGGTAATATCCTGCAAATTGTTTCTCTTCACTCTTTGATGATTTTTCTGGAGCATTTCAAATGTTGTTTGTTTTTAAATTTCCAAGATTGTAGAGGAAGAGAAACATGATGGCATGTTAAAAAAGAAAGTCAGGTAAGACTGGTGTTGTGTTTTTATTTTATTTTTTTATTTCGGAAGATTGGTAAGATATGTATGGAATATTGTTGTTGTCATTTTTGATTAAATATAACTCAAATGCTAACCTTTGTCTATGTCAATTGTCACAGCCTTTACATTTTTGATTAAATAGAGTTCAGATTTTAACCTTTGTCTATGTCAATTGTCATAGCCCTTACATAATAAATCTTGGAAGCACGAACAGAACCTTCATAAACGTCAAATATCTCTCAATCTAGTTTTATATTGATGTTATTGGCTTCATGCCGTTATATTATTATGGCAGCAACTTCCTTTTAACATTTCACTTTTTTGGAGTAGCAGGTACACAGCTTTACCTGTAAACATGAAGACCACCTTATTGGAAAATATTTTGATTATTGTATCTTCGAAAATAATCCAACTCTTTAGACTAATATGTAACTATTGAAATATTTGATTACTATTCCATCTTGTTGTTGGTTTTGCAGTCAGGAGTATCTTGAGTTGCATGAGAATTTGGCTCATTAACTAAGTACTGCATCATCACAACTCTGTGTTCGGTTGGCAGATTGGAATGAGGATTTCTGTTTAGACGAACCTAGTTTGTCTTGCGCATCTATTGAAGTGGGAACTATGAAGGTACAAATTTATGGGATACTCTTAAACGAGTCTATGATTTCCTAATAAATCATTTGGAAACTGTAATGTCCATTGTTATGAATACTTTTTGCATTTCGGTTCTTTTTGTAGATGATTTCGACACTGTTAATTCTTAATATAGCGAAGTTTAGGTAATTTGAACTTCCGTGGCTCCTTGTTTTGCACGTGACAAAGATTTGTTATTTGTTATTTATTTATTTTTATTTTTTTTGGCAAAACACAAAAATTGATTGAGAAACTTCCCACAGAAAAAAAATCCAACAAGAGGTACCACGGGTTAAGTTCATCAAGCTCTGACACAGGATTTGATTATAGATGAGGATGTAGTTTAAGAGGAAATTTTGTACGGAGTCTCAGAAAATGATGACATGGAAAAGGGGAAAAAAGAACTAGTGTATTGGTTTCATCCAAACAAATCATAAGAATATAAGAGATCCCTACAAAATAATGGCAGTATATTCAATACACTAGTTCCTTTTTTTTCTTTTTCCAAGTCATCATTCTGTGAGATTCTAAGAAAAATCCCCTCGCAAACTTGTTTCTCTTCTGTAGTTGATTCCTACGTCGGAGTATGATGAACTTAACCTGTGGTACCTGTTTTTGGATTCTTTTGTGAGCAGTTTCTCGTTCAATTTTTGTATTTTTCCAAAAAAAATAAGAACTTTGACATACAAAACAAGGAACTGCGAAAGTTCATATCATCTAAACTTGGCCATACTAAAAATTATCAGTGTCGAAATCATCCACAGAAGGCAGCAAGACGCAAAAAGTATTCATAACAATGGACGTTAGGTTTCCAACTGATTTATAAGAAAATCATGGACTCTTAAGAATATCCCAAACATTTGTACCTTCATGGGTCCCACTTGAATAGATGTGCGAGAAAAACTAAGTTCGTCTAAACAGAAAATCCCCATTGCAATCCGCGTCTACGAACTGAACACAGAGTTGTAAGGATGCAGTACTTGGTTAATGAGATGAATTCTCGTGCAACACAACATACTCTCGATTGCAAAACCAACAGTACAAGATGGAATAGTAATCAAATCTTTCAGTAGTTACGTATTGGTCCAAATAGTTGGATTATTTTCAAAGATAAAAGAATCAATGTATTTTCTAATAAAGCGATCTTCATGGTTTAAAGGTAAAGTTGTGTACCCGCTATTGCCAAACTTAATTGTTTCTTTTTATTTTAGCTCATAGTAGCATTGGTCATCAATGCGATTATCCTACTCCAAAAAAGTGAAGTGTTAAAAGGAAGTTTCCACCATAATAATATAAGGCCATGAAGCCAATTAGCATAAGTATAAAACCAGATTGAGAGATATTCTGTTTATGAAGGTTCCGTTCATGCTTCCAAAATCCATTATGTAAGGGCTATGACAATTGACACAGACAAAGGTTAGCATGAGTTTTATTTAATCAAGAAATGTAAGGGCTATGATAATTGTCATAGATAAAGGTTAGCATATGAGCTCTAATTAATCAAAAATGACAACAACAATATGCCATACATATCTTACCAATCTTCCCTAGTTAAAAAATAAAGTAAAACACAACAGCAGTCCTACATGACTTTCTTTTGTAACATGCCATCGGGTTTTTCTTTTCTTGTGCAAGCCTAAAATTCAAAAACAAACAATATTTGAAATGCTCCAGAAAAATCATCAAAGAGTGAAGAGCAACAATTTGCAAGATATTACCGGGTAAATGAACAAAATAAACACTTTTAAGTATCAAATTTACTGATATTAGATAACAACATGTTGCTTGCTACATGAGGGATATGGCATGTAAGAATATCAGCAACCCTCCTTTCTCTTCCGAAAAGGTAACAAGTTTTGCGGTGTATGTATAAGGGTTTTGTCCATCAGATATTTAAGTTAATAAAACAGCTAAACAAAAAGGTGTCAAACTAAAGGAACTAAAAATACTTTAAGAAAAATCTTCTTACCATACATTAAAGACTTGATAAAAATACATAGGCCAAAAAGGAGAGGGAAAGATTGAAAGTAATATGATAATAAATCTCCTGAATATTTTACCGTATACTACACCAAATCAAGGATTTCCTAATGGAAAAAAGCATTACAGAAAAATAAAAGCTAACTTCTCTTACTGAAATAAATGGTTACCCATAGGGTGTAAAATAACGTGAGGATTTTGTTTAACTGTTTTAATCCTTTAGGCCAAGAACTATGGTCTCCCATATCACTTTAAACCAGGGATATCCCTTCCCTACATTTAAAAGTTGGACAAATCTGATACGCCTTGTAGGGAAGGGAAATCACACGGAAACTCAGTTACCGTAAAGCATAATTTTATACGGATACTCAGTTTCCGTGACATTTTACATGGTAACGGAGTATCCGTTTCGTAAATATTATTTGTTTGACCTTTTTTCGTTTACACTTCTCTCACACCCGATCCTAACCATCCATCATTCTCAACGGCTCTATCTTCTCCACAGTCGGATCCTAATGGTTATTTTTTCAAAATCTAACAAAAATCCTCTATAAATACAACTCTAATTCTCTAATCAAAATTGTCCCAATCAATTGAGTTTAATTGATTTCTTATCTCTCTTATTTATCTCTCTTCTACTATACTTCTTTGATTTTTTTCTTTATCTTCTACTACTCAAGTTCTAATATTTTAGTTTGATTCGAAATGGTTAATAATTTTGTACAACGGTAAGAGATTAATCTTATTTTTGGAATCGTTTTCATCAAATTTTGGTCGAACGCAATGGAAATCCTAATAGAAGGGATCCTACTGCCCTAAAAACAAAGATGAAAGTAATCAAAATTCATGTTTTTGAGAATTCGTGTCAATTCGTAACGCATCGTCAAACTAAAAGCGGTGCTTTACATGAAATTCTGGTAAGTTCTATTATTTTATTAAGTTTTTTTTTGTGATAATAGTAATTAACTAAAAGTTTTTTACATAATATTTCAGACACGAGAAGGTCGGGAGAAATTTCAGAATCAAACAGGACAACAATTCAAGTATGATGCCTGTTATGAAATGTTGAGAGAAAAATTCTCTGGATTTAATTATGAACTTACTGTCGCACAAAATAGTGAGTTGTTTGACAGTCATCGTAACTTTGTACCAATCGAAGATGGGATAGAAGTATTTCCTAACTGAGAGATTCGTTGGAATTACAAGTATCATGTTCGGCCTATAAGAACTGAAAAATCCAAAATGCAAGCTAGACTGAAGAAGGTCCGCGAGCAAGGTATATTCAGAGAAGGTGATGGGGGAGGATCTTCGGTTAAAATGGAAGAAGAGAAGATCTATCAACATAGTGCAAATATTTTGGAGTACCTTAAGATAACACGACCAAGGAAGGAAGCAATGAAAGCAGAACAAGAATCCCAATTCCACACAACTTGGGCGTCTCATCAACAACCGAGTTATCAAATGGAAGAACTACTAAATTTGCAAATGCTCCAACAACAAACTTATCAAATGCATCAACAACAAATGAATTTAGAACAAGATAATGCAATAATGGCTATGGATCTTAGTAAGTTAGATCCTAACGAAAAAATATATTATCGATGCGTGCAAAAGGATATTGTGAAGAGGATGAATATAATCAGCGTTGAAGATTCAAAAAATGATGAAGTAATCAATCTCTAATTGTTTTCTCTTTAATTGATCCCTCTAAATAACTAAACTAATTTTCTTCGACCCATGAGAAGTGAGAATATTAGATGATATTAATCTCAATTTTCTCATTAAGATTTACCAATTCTTAGTAAGAAGAAGTGGTAGTAAATTCAATTATGTTAAAGTGATTGTTTATGCAAGATCGACGAAGCTTCGGTCTCTCAATCCAGATTGATTGATTAATTTGATGTAGGAAAGGGGAGATGATTGGTGTACTTATTGGACCATGGCTGATGATACGATATATGAAGTAGAATTAATAAAATAAGAGGAGTAACATATTGTTGGGTAAGTTTTGTTTGCTGTGAGACGGAAAAACATACTTGACTGTCTTTCGAGCGAAAGAATGGTATTGTAATGGCATAAAGTAAAGACTCATAACTTGTAATTCAAGATGTTGATTTAGTAGATTCATGTGTTAGTGTTTCGATCAGACTTGCCCTAATAGTTTTTTTCCCTGGGCAATAAGAAAATAAGAAATATAATGCTTAAGATGAATTTTTATTCTCTCTCCCAACTAGTTCTGTTTTATTTTTTTCATTCTCCAGTTTTATTCATACTGTTAATAATCGAATTAACGATTTCTCCACTTTCGAGAGGATTATTTAAATACTCCTCTTTTTTCTTTTTTTTGTAAAAAACCCCCAAGGGGTATATTTGAAGTGGATAACATTATCACGCTTTCCTAATCATGTTTTTAAATGACATATTAGTTGCGTGATAAGGGTATTACAAACAATTTCTGTCGGTGTCACTGTAGTGATAAAGTCATTGGGTGATGATGCCAGTGACCTGAGTTCGATACTCGCCAGCACCAATTCTTTATCAATCAAAAAAAAAAATCTATAACATGAAAATAGTTGGGCCCGCCATTTAATGCAAAAATAAAACGATATTCTTAAATATCATAATTTACGAGGCGTGTGATTTAATGATGAACTATTAAATCACGGAATAAGTCTGAGTGTCTGACGAATATTTTAGGTTTTTATGCGCCCAACATTAGTTTTCTATTTTGCGCCCAGAAATGGCTAGCCTCTTTCTTTTACATAAGTCTGAAAATGGTTAGTCACCGGCTAACTAGCCATAACATAGTGCCTATAATGGTCTTATTCTCACACATTTTTTTCCTGCTCGGCTGGAAATGAGCCCCATGACTCCCATCCCACCTCGTCCTTATCACCCGACGCTTCATTTGGCCTTCACTTTTCTAAGTTCTCTTTTATCGGAAACATTGAAAACCCTAGACGTTTCTCTCAGAAAACTACAAACTGCAGAAGATCCTTTCACCAACCAAGATCTGACCAAAGCCTCGTAAAAATATTTAACTCGAATGAAGAATTAGGGATTCTTCCCAATTTCAAATCTTTTTGTTCTTCACTGCACCAGATATTTCTTGACATCATTCGATCTGAGAAGAGCATAGACAAACCCTAGTCATCTACTAAATCCCTGTAAACCCAATCAATAACCCTCGATCCCCGCATCTCTCTCAATCTCTCTACCATTTTCTCTGACAAAACAACAAAAATTACGCCGAAGAAGTAGCAGAAGAAGAAGAAGTAGATGAAGACGGAGAAATCATGAAGGTCTCGTTTTTCATTCTTCTGCTTAGGGTTACTTTATTCTTTCAATTTTTCTTACAATCCTTAAAAGAATTCTGAAACATCTCTATTTTACTTGGTTTTTTAGGGTACATGGCCCGTGTACAGATTCACCGCGGCATGCTGATCCGCGATTACTAGCGATTCCAATTTCATGTTCCCGAGTTGCAGAGAACAACAAGTATGGAGATGGAGATCTTGTGAAATAGTGAGATGGTAAGAACAACTATTACTCTGAACATTGAATTTTGATTTTAAGGTTCTAGAACTTGTTATCTCTATTGTATTTGATTTTGACAATCTGGGTCAATTTAATTTCAACAAAAATTAAGGGTAGTGAGTTTGAATGTTATATTTGTTTACAGAAGTTATGGTGACACCGGTAACCTGTTTTGCAACACCTTAGCGATTTGAAGAGAATCTATTGGCTCACAGTAACGAATTGTGAGCTTTTCTGGCAAGGTAATTGCTGATAAATTCTGTTGTATATCCTTGATTTAATTTGAAATTTGTTGTATGTGTAAGTGTATTAGTATTATATGGATCATATAGGCATCAAGGTTCTAGTGTTTGATTCTTTTTGTATTATATGATGTATATACACACACCAATGTGGATGCATTGGCTATAGAAGAGCTGACTGCTGAATAATTGCAATTCAAAGAAGAACTTGTAAATGGAAGGTAAAGAGGGATGCTAACATATTTACCACTACTAGTTCTGCCAGATGTTTGTATTCTCTGAATTTCCTTTAAAATTGTAATTTTGTGGTGCATGACCAATAAGAACCTCATGCTTGAGCTGGAGTTTGAGCCATTCAATGGTTTGTTTCCTTGCATCTCACTTTTGAAATCTATTGGTAATGTTGCGGACCATGTCCATTGGTTTCCATGTGGCGACTAATTTCAGGATAGTTTTTATTCTAGTTTCAATTTTAAATTCCACGGCAAGTCATTTTAAGTCATGCAAAATTTTAAATTCTGTCCACATGTTTAGTTGTAGGTAATGCGATGGTGATGGAGCTGAAATGGAGTTTAAATTTGTCATTACTTATTTTTATTTTTATTTTTTTTCTTTTGTCTAATCACTTGCCATTGCGTTGATGGAAACTAATTTATAAATGACCTACAGAAGAGGTTTGCTAACTCCTCTTAAAGAAATGAATCATTGAGGCATTTTCAAGAATCTTCCAAAGCTTTTGGAGTTCTTCAAAGACCCATCTTTTGCTGCCTTTATGCCCCTCATGTCCTCCAGTTCTTGGATGACTTTACTTGGTGAAGGAAATGTGAGTTGTCTTACCAGAACATATTCTCAATTTATTTAGTCTTAATATAAACTGCTTTTTGTTTTGTAAGGTTTTAATATTAACTGTTTGTTGTTACTAAGTTGCTGACCGTGTCTATGCTTTATGCTTGAGCAGGGATGGATAATATTTATATACCTTTGCTGTTTTGGTTATGTACCTTTGGTGCTGTAACATTTTATAGCTTTGATGTTTGTTAATAGTGTTTCTAAACTAACTTGGCGTCTTCTTACACGGGATACTGGATTACTTGACCTTCCCTTGCATATTGCTTTTCGAGGAACTAAGGGGAGCCGTTGCAAGTGCTTGTGTTGATTTTACTACGCCACCAGCAATGCTGAATATAACTGACTCGTTAACGAAATAATGGATCCGATTGGGATGTTATATGATGTCTACGTAATACTTTGGACATGTTTCACTAGGTCATATGATTAGGTTGCCAAAACTTCTGTAATCCTATATGAGAGACCTGACTAAAATGCAGATTAAGTGGCAGTTTCAGTAGCAGTTCAGATTTTTCAGTGTGTTGAGTTGTAAATGCCGGATGAGTTTATCCTTTTATTGGTTGTAATGTGAAACTGAATTCTTCTTTTAAGTGCAATATATTTCCGATTTCAGATTTATTTCAGATTCAGCTGGTTAAGTTCCAAATTTAGCTGATTTAGTTTTAAATATGAATTCAGCCAAAAAAAAAATATAAAAAAAATCAGAAATATCCGGTAAATGATTGCAGAGATAAGAGGAAGGAGGAAGGAGAAGAATAATCTTATTAGGAGATTAGGGTAGAAGCATTATATAGTTTCCTAGTTGGACGCACATCCATGGGCCGTAGGCTCTGTAACACTCCCCTTTGTGTGATTCAATAGAACTCTGTTTGTATTGCTTCACGTATAGTGCTTCGAATATAGGTCTTCAAATGTCGTCCTCTTCGCGATGATTTGTGCCGAAATCGATCGCCTAATCAAAACTTTGACAAGGAAAAACCCAGTGGGATAAAACCTTGGTACAACTCTTCACATGTTGTCTCGTACTTTGCATGTAGTTTATCACATGCAATACGATCTTCAAAGATCGATGAGTCTAAATTAATTGTCTCGTTAAAACTTCGTCTGGAAAATCTAGAGGGACAAAACCTGAACTAAAGAAAAAGAGTACAATATTAAGTAAACTTAGAACATAGTTCGACTCGAATATGTTGCCTCATTAAAACCTTGCCGAGTAACAAAACCCTGTGGGAAAAAGCAACCTCGGTGAAAGAAAATAGTTCAACACACCATTAGATGCTCCCCCTGATATCATACATTTTTCATTAGTCTAATGCAGTCAAAAAGATTTTACACACTTTACTTTGGTGACTTGAATGTTTATAAGACCGTGTTGTTGATTCTGGAAGTTGAGTTGCTTAACAGACTATCGCGTTTCATTTCTTTGATCCGGATATTTTCAGTAATATCAACGCGATCTTTATGTCTTCAACGTTCAACATACTTGATGTTTTTAGTGTTGTCTCGCTAAAAACCTTGTCGAGTAACAAAACCCTTTGGGAAAAACTATTCTCGATCGAAGGGGAAAAGAGTACAACACAACTTCAATTTCAAAGTAAAATATGTCGACATCATATCCTTGGATCCTCCCCCTGATGTCGGCATCTCCCCTTAATTACTTTCAGAGTTGTTGCAGACAGTTCCTTTAGTTTTCAAACTGAATATCGATAATGACTTAGAAAATAGTCTACCATATCTCTCCTGATTACTTTCGTTGGAGAAGATATTATTGTTCCTTCATAATCAACAACCTTTGGATTGCAATTCCTTTAGCATTCCCTTTTTATGTCTTTGCAGGGTAAAACAAGCTCATGTCAATGGTTACTTTTAAGTATATGATTACGTTCATTATACCATTCCAATGACGTTGCTTTGGCGCTGAGCTATATCTAGCGAACAAGTTCACTGAGGATGTAACATTTGATCGAGTATATTATGCTAAGTACAATAATGCGTCTATTGTACTTAGATAAGGAAAATTCATCTCCCGACACATCTTCGTCATCTTCCTTTAGACGAATTGGTCATTTACTTACATTTGAACCTCGACTAACCATGGGAGTGCTAGCAGGGTGCATGTCCTTGTTAAATTGCCTGACAACTTTAGACCTATGCAAACTGGTGGAATAATGTACTACAAGATCAATTTTCGATCGAGCTTTCCCCAGATTTTTCATCTCAAATTTGGATTTAGAGTAGCTTGTAAGATCTCTTATTACATCAAGAGCACCCATCATGTCTGTACCATCAACATAGGTAGATACATTTCCAAATCAGGAAATTGCTTGTGAATACACAAGGAAAAATACCTCACTTGTCTATCCCCTCCAAATCAAATAGCCACTTATATGGGTATACCACATCCGCCTGATTGTTTAAATCAATAAGTGAGTGTTCCAGTGTAACTGCAAACACACTCCGCGGTTTAGAGTCATTCGAATTGGGAAGCAAAATGCCATCATGCACTTTTGCAAAAAAAATTGAGTCTAAATCCCCAGAGATATAACCATATCTACTATGTTTCAAGTCCTTTTGAAACTACCAAGCAAACTAATTAACTGAACATTATGATGTTCAAAACGGTAAGCGATCCAGGGGTTTGTGAGAAACCTTGCGCCACAAGGTGATTCTTTATACTTTAAGATCTCATCATTCTTCTCACTACACTTTGTGACAAATAACCACATATGTCCCACAGGCTTTACACTTGGTTGGTTAGCACTACCACACCAAATACCCGTATATTTGTAAAAGAACTAAGTTCTACCTGGATTGCGTAGGCCAAATATGCTCTTTATTTGAAATTAATCAAAATAAAGCATGGTTCGATCTCATTGTGCTCTATCTGTGGAGCAACTATTTATGGATTATATCATTACTGTGCACGCATGATCCTTCAATTGACTCATGTGCATTCTCATAATCCGTCAGGATTTCATTGTTTTCTAGAATCATTTAAAACTTCGGAGCATCCTCCCATTTGATTCATGGACATATTTAGAGACAATCTTATGAGATGATTTCAGATGATATAATTAGGTTGTGCATAACTCACCGATTTCCTTTCTAGGTGAACACTGATCGAACCTAGTGGTCTCTTCATCTTCCTTTATGGAGCCACGGCCTCAACCAAACTTCCACCAAGTGTAGTTGTAGCACCTTAGTTTACAATGCACATCCTTTACTAAGGATTTTTAACCTTACAGGCATTTTGATGTTGGTATGTGTGATCTCAATAGTTTAACGATATCAGTGTACATTGTGAGGGTAAATCACCCAATGGCCACGTGTCAACATCTCAAGGGATGATCTCATGATAAGATGATAAGGTGGAAACATCGAATCATACTCTATAAAGCTGATTTCATCTGAAACGAGACGCCTGCTACAAACGTTACATGAATGACGCGTGTGAGGAGTGGTCTAATCGATTCAGACGGTCAAGTCTAAAAAGAAGGACCGCATTTAATGAAGGATCAGAAGAGGCGCGAGCGAATCCACATCGTATCAGAAGACTCCGGCGATCTATATTGTAACCCAAAGGTGAAGCAGCATGAGGTTCCCCAAGGAAGAGCAGCACGATGACGTAGAGGGTGAGATAACTCGGAGAGGGGACCAAGCAGGCCATCGCAAGGGACAGTATATAGCTCGTCCGAAGTAATGAGAAGATGTATGACAGCTCCACCATCTCGGCGAGACCAGGCCTTCACGAGTCCAACTTTCCTATAAATACCGGTCCATGTAGAGGAGATGGACAACTTATGTATTATTAGATGGTCTTTCTATAGAGAATTCCTGAGAGAGATCTAGATAGAGAGAGAGAGTAAGAGATCTAAGTGATATTTGTAGCTCTTTCAAGGGTAAGATCTTATAATCAATAAATAAAACATCTTCTTTCTCGTGGACATAGGTCTTCATGGCCGAACCACGTTATATGCTTGTGTCAATCTGTACATTCATGTTCTTTACATCTTGTTTATCTTTGAATCTTGAATGTTTGGGTAATTTATAGCCTTTAGATTCATTTGGGTGTAGTCATCAGAAAAGATGCAACTACATACATTCCGAAAATCGATAATCCTTTTTTCACTTCACATTTCCATTTGTGGAGTATAGGAGTCTATATGAAACAAAATGGGAACACACCATGACATTCCCTGTCGTTCCCTCGGAAAATACTTTTTCCTGTCTCCCCCTAACTACGGGAAGACTATCCCTTAGAGTGACTATCCGCAAATCAGCGGTTGAGAGATCGTCTGTGAAAATGTTTAAAAATGCGGATAATTATTGGAAATTCTTGTCCAACATAGTCACTTAATCATTTTGATGACCCATCATAGTAAAATGTGGAGTCGTAAGGGCACATATATAGTGCAACCAAAATACGTAAGAACAAAAAATGTCAGGCTTATATCCAGTTACCAACTGGTACGCAAAGAATGGTTGACCAATTGTGGGTCTAAAACGAATAAGTGAAGATGCGTGTAATATTGTATATTCCCAAGCGGTTAAAGGTAGGTTTATACGCATAACCATGCCTTAGGCACCATCTGTAACCTTTGATCATAGCCTTTGCGAGACCATGGGGTGTAGGATGCTCTACATTGATCCTATTAAACATGCAATAACCATCAAGTCCCTTCGATGTATACTCTATAGAATTTACAATGGGTGGTGAGTCCTTACATGTATAATATGTGCTAGTAGTTTTCCAAACATAACATTACTTGGGAACTATAACTAGTCCAGAATGTCAAAAATCCACGAGAGCCATAAGTCACTTTAATGGTCCGCATTCTGCATGGACATTTTTCTAAATATCACCTCTCTTTTTTGGTAATATGGATTGTTTACCATTTGCATCTTAGGATGGTCTCGATCCTGTTTTACTAAAGGCTTTGTGAAATGAGTGATATGCTCTCTTACTTAAAATCATAATAGGAAGGGGGGTTGTGTATCTAGTTCTTTAGAGAACACTTATTTAGAGATATGCTGTCATTTCGGATTCTGTCAATCTTTCTCCCGTTTTTGTTCACTCAAATAAAGTGATGTTCATATGAGTCCTTTCAAAACTATCATCATGTCATAACCAAAATTGCTTTATGGTTACACCCAAAGCCTGTATGAGTCAATTCCCAACATTTCATCGTCGGAGTCAATATGGATTCAATAATCCAAATACTATAGTGATTTACATTTCACTAGATTGACTCATTAGTTTCTCTAAAATATATTTCCTTCCAAATATAGAGACTATAAAAGATGCAATCAATTACATTCTCATCACTGTGAGGTTCCACATGATATCCATTTGCATGGGTTTCTTTGGAATTTAACAAGGTGTGATTATCTCTCGGTACATGTAGAGATTTTGTGACGTTCCACATGATATCCATTTGCATGGGTTTCTTTGGAATTTAATAGTCGAGCATGTGGATTACATACCACGGAACATTCAAATTTTGGGAGACAATAGCAAGTACGCAATAATGGTCCAAATACTTTTAAACCCAAAATAAATACATTGGAATCGAGTTGGTACAACCAATTGAACAAAAGACATCATTCAATTATAGCCAATATCATATTCAAGAGAACAAAATAACACTAAAACAAAACTCTTAATGGTCAACAATCATAATTTAAGTTGACTGTTTATATGATATGGACTTATCTTAAGACAAAAAAACAGAACTAAACATGTTCGAAAAACAAATAAATAAGCCCACTAAGTATTCAGTTTTACATACCTTAAGCTTTGGTTCCACTTTTGCATAGACAGATTCGGAACAGAGTTGTCCACGCACAGCGGGTACAGAGCACGGCTGGAACGGATCCGTACAGAAAAGGGGGTCGGGTTGAACCAGACAGAGCTGGTCCGGGAATTTAGTATGCATACCCGTATGCGTACTGATTCAACAGTTGAAGTCCGAGAACTATAGTATGCATACCCGTATGCGTACTGATTTTAACTGAGGTCGGTCATGAATGACAGTATGCATACCCGTTTGTATACTGGCGAACAAGACCAAGATCCGGGAACTTAGGTATGTGTACCCGTTTGCATACTTGAGTGGGTTAAGTTCTACAATCGGTTTACTCATGAACAAATACATTTATATAATAAGGAATGCAATCTTTCCAAACCGTGGCTATAATGTTCATGAATTGATTCGAGTGAATCAAAATCGATTTTGCTTCAATTGTGTCTTGTATACTTTTATGAGAATATAAACAATTGAACAACCCTATAACTAGTTTCATTTGAGTCATTTGAACTAGTTGTGATTAAGATGAACAAGGTTGATATGAAAGTGTTCATATGGCTAACTTCGGTTAACTATTGTTGAGCCAACTAAGTGTACCCATATCTAAATATAGGTACATTTCATTTGTGTGTAACAATCTAAGACAATCTAACGGTTGAAAGATATTAGCTTGAATCTAATCAGGTTTTCATCTAACGGTGAATATCGAATGCTTTGTTACTAAGGTAACATTGATTGCAAACCCTGATTTGAAGACTATATAAGGGAGAACTCAAGAAATTATGTCGCAATATTAATCTACCTTGTGATCACACTTTCGTGTTATTATTGCATTATATATTCCGTAAGATTTTCTTATGTTGAGTCAATTTGAGTAAAATTTTCTCGAATAATACTCGTCCTTTTGTCGTTCCGTACGCACATTTCCAGAATTCCGAATTACTAACTAGGGTCATGAGTTTCCAAATTGCTATCCCATATTTGGGTGTTTTTGTTTTGGCAATTTGATTTCAGACGCAATGGCGGAGTGATTGCTAAACTGAATCGGAGTTTAAATAAGCCTTTCATTAAAAACGTTAATAATAAACTCATGTAATGCTTACGGATTTTTTAAAACCTGTTTGTAAAAAACGTGATTTAAAGATACATAAGATGAGGGACGCCCTCATTAATTCCGTATAAAGAAACATTATTTAAAGTAACGCCTTAAGAAATACGTTATTGCTAAATTAGTAAACTGAAAACTTGAAGAAACACAAATTCATGAATAAATTTGCGGTAAGAAGAGAATTTTGAGGGTGCTTTCATTTCCTCATGAGTTTCAACATAAGTTAATTAAGTCAATTTGCAAACCCAGATAAGTTCTTATTGTGAGAACTGAGAGAGTTTTCGTAGTAAGACCCCATTTCTTCCAACAAGCGAGGGCTTTAGCAATGGTAGCAGCATCAGTCGCGGAGTTTTTGGCCCTAGTTTTTAAAAAACGTTCGTAGTAAACGTTATTTAACGTAACGCCTCAATTGAAACACACTTACAAGGTGGTAGTCAATTGAGATTTGTATAGACTTTTATAGATTTTTTATTTGAGTATATTAAAGAGTCTTTGTGACTTTCATAGAAAAAAAAATTGATATTCGTAAAGAGTCTCTGTGATTTGTAGAGACAAAAAAATGTATAATATCCAACATAAAATTCAAAACATCTACCTGTTACTTTATTATGCACGTTATAATCTTAATAAAAGTTAAAATGCGGGGGTCTAACAACCACACCCAACAATTCGTTTGGCAATCTGAGAGAACTTACTCCAGTATACTTTCTAGAGAATCAACTAGACAGTCAGACTCAATCTAGAGAAAAGTATATCAAAGAGTTTATATCTCTAACTCTTAAGCCAATCTGCAATCAGCAAATAGAAATCTGCGAGCCCGATTGAATATAAGAGTAACTTGAACGGTACCAAAGACCAATGTTTAAGTGTCAATCAATTTAAATCAGCAACCAAAGGTTGGATTATCTAATTGATTGATCTTAACGCACAACCTGTGATATTTTAATTATACAAAAAAAAATGCGGAAAAGAAATAACACAGACACCAGAATTTTGTTAACGAGGAAAACCGCAAATGCAGAAAAACCGAGGGACCTAGTCCAGTTTGAACACCACACTGTATTAAGCCGCTATAGACACTAGCCTACTACCAATGAACTTCAGACTAGACTGTAGTTGAACCCTAATCAATCTCACATTGATTCAAGGTATAGTTGAGTTCCTTACGTCTCTGATCCCAGCAGGATACTACGCAATTGATTCCCTTAGCTGATCTCACCCACAACTAAGAGTTGCTACGACCCAAAGTCGAAGACATGATAGACAAATCTGTCTCACACAGAAAAGTCTATAGGATTGAATAAATCTGTCTCCCATAGAAATACCCAAGAGTTTTTGTTCCGTCTTTTGATAAATAAAGGTGAACAGGAACCAATTGATAACCCGGACTTATATTCCCGAAGAGCAGCCTAGTATTATCAATCACCTCACAATAATCTAAATCATATGATGGCGAAACTAGATATTGTGGAATCACAAAAGATTAGACAAAGGTGTCTGTGATTACTTTTTATCTTGCCTATCGGATATTAAATCTCGATAAAATATTAGAGAAGATAGTACTCAAACGATAGAATCGGGCAAGATCAGAACACGCAACTACAAATAAAATAGTTGGGTCTGGATTCATAATCACAATGAAGTCTTTGAAGTCGTTAACCTACAGGGTCTCGAAAAAACCTAAGGTTAACGGAGAATCGACTCTAGTTGATGCAACTAGTAACACACAAGAGGTGTGGGGATGAGGTTTCCCAGTTGCTAGAGTTCTCCTTTATATAGTTTTCAAATCAGGGTTTGTAATCCAAGTTACCTTGGTAACAAAGCATTCAATATTCACCGTTAGATGAAAAACCTGATTCGACCAAGCTAATTGTTAGAGCATTGCTCGGTCGAACTCGCATGCGTTGCTATCTCAAGCATGTTTGTCAATGTTAGTGATCAAAACTATAATTATTAATTTATAGCCTATTTATAGATGTCTCGGACTAGGACATAGATAGTATAGTTGAGCTTAGTTTTAACGGCGTTCATCATTTGAAGACGAAGAACTACTAAGGGGAGCTTGTGGAACTTCTTCGACAAAAGGTATGTGGAGACTTGAACTCATCTTTCACTTGATAAGTCTATTTCTACTATCTCCTATATTGAGACATAATTCGTGTAACGATATAGTGCACATTTGAGATTTCGAGTTGAGTATATCTCGCTTACATATTTCTCGAAATATGTGTTGGCAAGCTTTTGCTTCGACCAAGTTCATCTTATATAATGAGAAAATTACCGATTAACATCTTACATGGTTTGCGTGATACAATCATTTGATGTAGGCTTGGAATGTTTCGATAATGATTATTTCAATATCTTCAAAATTGCTTTGATGCAAATAGTGTGTGATAACGGCGATTATCATTATAGAAGAATGTTTCAATGATTGAAATAAAGAGTTGAGAATGTAACCATCTTTGGATATAAGCATATATAGTGTGTTCGTACATTAGTGTATAAATCCATAAACCGGGAGCCAAGTGTGTGCATATGTGTGTATACGAAATTGGTGAAGGAGACAGGTTAAGTATGCGTACCCGTACACATACTGGCGGAAGTTTTCGAACCGAAAATTTCTGCTGAGTTTGGAAACTAAACAAACTCAAATCTTATTGCTTAAGTACGCATACCCGTACGCATACTTAAGATGGTTACTTTGTCAAATCGGTCAGTTCATGAACTTAAACATTTAAATCATAAGGAATGCAATCTTTGCAAACCGTGGCTATAATGTTCATGATTGATTCAAGTGAATCAAACCGATTTGGTTTCAATTGTGTTTTCTATGCAATTGAACAACTCTTTAACTAGTTTCATTTGAGTCATTTGAACTAGTTATGGTTAAGATGAATAAGGTTGATATGAGAGTAATCATATGTCTAACCTCGGTTAACTATTTGTGAACCAACATTGTGTACACGTTTGGGTACGTTTAAATAAACCTAAATGAGGGTACATTTCATTTGTGTGTAACAAGCTAAGTTTGATCTAACGGTTGAAAGATATTAGCTTGGTTAAATCAGGTTTTTCATTTAACGGTGAATATTGAATGCTTTGTGACCAAGGTAACTTGAATTGCAAACCATGATTTGAAAACTATATAAATGAGAACTCTAGCAACTGGGAAACCTAATCCCCACACCTCATGTGTGTTATTAGTTGCATAACTAGAGTCGATTCTCCTTTAACCTTAGGTTTCTTCTCGAGACCTTGTAGGTTAACGACTTGAAGACTTCATTGGGATTGTGAAGCCAGACCCAACTATTATCTTTATAGTTGTGTGATCTGATCTTGCTGTTTCTATCATGTT
Source organism: Papaver atlanticum (assembly GCA_023531105.1). NCBI lineage: Eukaryota > Viridiplantae > Streptophyta > Magnoliopsida > Ranunculales > Papaveraceae > Papaver > Papaver atlanticum. The sequence goes on along the minus strand of JAJJMB010017752.1, from coordinate 620,687 downwards.
AAGTGCAATTGAAATAATTGGCTCGAGATTTTATATCTCCGATAGACAAGATATAAAAGTAATCACAAATAACTTCGTCTCATCGTTTGTGTTTCCACAATATCTTGTTTCGCTAGTCGATTAAGATTATTATGAGGTGATTGATAATTCTCGGCTGTTCTTCGGGAATCTAAGTCCGGGTTATCAATTGGTTCCTGTTCACCTTGATTTATCAAAAGACGGAACAAAAACTCTTGGGTATTTCTACGGGAAACAGATTTATTCAATCCTATAGACTTTTCTGTGTGAGACAGATTTGTCTATCAAGTCTTCGACTTTGGGTCGTAGCAACTCTTAGTTGTGGGTGAGATCAGCTAAGGAAGTCAAGTGTGTAGTATCCTACTGGGTTCAGAGACGTAAGGAGCACAACTGTACCTTGAATCAACGTAATATTTATTAGGTTTCAACTACAGTCCATCCCGAAGTTAATTGGTAGTAGGCTAGAGTCTGTAGCGGCTTAGTACAGTATGGTGTTCAATCTGGACTAGGTCCCGGGGTTTTTCTTCATTTGCAGTTTCCTTGTTAAAAAATTCTGGTGTTTGTGTTATTTCTTTTCCGCATTATATTTTGTTATATAATTGAAATATCACAGGTTGTGCGTTAAGATCAATTAATTAAAATATCCAACCTTTGGTTGTTGATTTACATTTATTGTCACTTGAACATTGGTCTTTGGTACCATTCAAGTTACTCCTCTTATTCAATCGGGCTCGCAGATTTCTATTTGCTAATTACGGATTGAATTAATAGTTAGAGATATTAAAACTCTTTGATATACTTTACTCTAGATTGAGTCTGACTGTCTAGTTGATTCTCTACAAGGTGTATTGGAGTAAGTCCTTTCAGATTGCCAAACGAATTGTTGGGTGTGGTTGTTAGACCCCCGCATTTTCAATTGGTATCAGAGCAGACAAACACATTAATGACCTTATAAGTCTGTGTTTGTAGCAATCTGTGTTCTGAGGACCTAAGAAGTATCTCACAAGATAACGCATATTGACATGTCTTCCAAAGATTCTGATTACAAAAAAACTTGTGTTTACCTTAAAGGATAGCTCCTTAGTAGATTCTTCTGAATCCCGAGGGAAAAACAAGTTCTGTGAACTTATGTCAGAATCTGAAATGGAATTCAACAGATTTTAAAAAATTGTGCTGATCTTCAAGCTTCCAAAATTAAGATTCTCGAAGAGAAGAATGATCAGCTTATTGATGAATTTGAGAAATCTCTTGAAAGGGAACGTGAACTCTACCTCTTCATTGAATCTCTCTCTAACGACATCGAACAACTGGTTCAAGAAACTACTCTACAACGTGAAAAGATTAGTACTCTTGAAGATACTGTTAGAGAAAAGCGTTTGATCAAGGTTCATTCATCAGAAATAAACAGCTATCGTGTTGAAAAAGAGAAACTTGTTGCATCTCTTCAACTTGCCCGAGAACAGTGTAACACCTTGAAAAAGGAAAACTCTGTTTTGATGATTATGTCATCTTCTACACCTTCTCCTGATACTCACAAGGTTTTACCTAGCGTAAAGAAAAATTACTACAAGGAAGTACCTACTGAGAATCACTTGCAAAATGTGCATGTGAAGGATAAAGGTTTGGGTCAAGGCAATCTTTTCTCTAATCCACGATGTTGTTCCTTATGTGGGAAAAAGAATCACTATGCTCTTCATTGTTTTTTCAGAAGGAAACAGATTTATAATCTTCATAATTTGCTTCTTTTTACCGTCAATGGAGTAAACCGTCTGACGACATCTACAGTGGGTTTCTTACCTACATAAAACCAGAAATCTTATAAAAATGATCTATTGTCTAGAAATCATCACAGGTTACATGTTCCTCATTATGGTGTAAACTCTTGTGCCACTAATGAACACTTACCCTGTGTTTATAAGAACAAGTCTGGTAAGTCTAGATCATGAAAATGGAAATCTTCCAAATTCCCTATTCTGGAACCGATTTCTAGAGGTCCTAGACTCAGTCCTCAGAAAAATCCTTCAGATGGACTATTGAAAAGGTTTATGACAAATTCTTATGGAATACGTTATAATCGATGGAAAGGAGGTAACACACAAGTAAAACGCTCAAAAAACTTGTACAACCCTTCTCCCATGTTTCGTAGTGAAATCACTTCTCACTCCTTTACCTGACTCTAGGTAACCTCATTCTTGAATCTATCTTGAGGGGTACAAGGATGATGATTATGGGAGTCTCAAGATTTGTTGTATTTGTGTTGTTTTCTTTTGTCAATCAATCTGAGATACGCAACTGTCATAACTCAGGCTCTAATTTAAAGATTATTGAGCTATATTGACAAACATTGTGTTTTTCCTTTATTGGATTTCTTTTTCCATCTTTCTCTTGTAAACGGTCCGTGAACGTCCGTGACCTACTCCTGTGAGTTCATAGGGTTTCCTTAATGAGAAGTGTCTTCTCTTAATACATATACATCTTATATTGTATTAATCCATCCCTAACAAAAATATATGGAGAACTCTGCAAAATCTCAAGAGATTGTGCATCTTGATATGGAGGAAGACACTCGAGGACGTGATTCGATTTAGGAGCTGGTTCTAAAGAAGATGCTTGCAAGGAAGGAACACAACTCCTGGATGGGTGAATATGTCAAGGATTTAATTCATATTCAGAACGATTCAAAGGTCGAGTTTGCAAACCTTCAACTGCAAATAAACCAACTCTTAGATGGTCAGGCAAGAATACTTGCAAACCAAAATTTCTGATACGGAATCAGAAAAGGCTCATCATGGACTATGTCAAAGATAGGCAACTTGCTTGGGTTGTTGATCGAAAAGTTTGTGTTCTAACTCACGAACATTGGGTGTCTACGGTCAAGAGAGTAAAGGAAATCAGTGATACCTTCTATGATGGATTCGTTGAAAGGTATGAGGTCCTCAAAGAGCTTTGATTATGTCTAGTAAATCTTCTTTAGAGAATTTATTTCTTGTGTTTTTAGAAGAATAACTAGGGTTTGGAATAGCCATTATTGTGAGTACACATAGCTATGTCCAACGATTTGTCATCTTCATGTTTTTAGATTTATTTATTTAAATTCTAAGTGTTTGGAAGATGATTTTTTTGCAATTTTAATCTTTATGATTTTATATATTGCAAATTATTATGGGATATGTTGTTTATGTCCGTGAACCTGTGACTGTCCCATACTTGTTCAAAAGTTATCTCTATTATGTCGGTATGAATGTATTGATGAAAGATAGAATGAACTTTTGACATTACAAAAGTTAAAGCCTTTTATGTCATTATTTAATGGAAGAAAGGATAAAACTTTTTTTTACAAGGATTAAGTCTATTATATGTCATTGTGCAAATAGTGATGGAAAATAGGATGAATCCTTGTTTATTCCGCAGTATTGGTCGATCTCCGATCCACATTTTTGTGCATATACTGTTTTGATCCGTAAGGTTCCTTATGTTTGAGCATGACCAACTAAATTGATCATTCTCTTTTGGTTATTTTAGTTGTTGCTCCGTAAGTTCTCTTATGTCGAGCATGACCAATTGAATTGATCACGTTGTGGTTAATTTGGTTGTGTATTCCAATTAAATTAATCGTGGGTTTTCTTGTGATTAATTTGGTTGTATTTTTCGATTGAACTAACCATGGGTTCTCTTGTGGTTATTTCAATTGAATATTTTGGATACAAATTCATGTTTTCATGTGATTTGATTTTATCTAAAAGAAATCCTTATTTTCTTGTAAAAGCAAGGTCTCCTTTGTTGTTCCTTCGGGGATGACATATTATGGGGGAGAGTTCATTTTAAACTTGTGCTTAATTGCCAAATCTTTGTGGGGAGTGCGGCTGTGGAATAGTAGGGGTTATCTTGTATATTTATTAACTCCTTGATGAATGCATTTAGCTTCGGCTTTATGATGGCATCTCAATAAGTTGGTATGGTATTCTCTTTTGGTCATGAAGTATCTCTGTGAAAATTTCATGAGGATCCCACTAGTTTTCGTACCTTTGCCAATTTATATTGACAAAAAGGGGGAGAATTAATGTGTAGTGTGATACTACAAATACATATGGTTTACGGATCATTATGTAAGGGGGAGTGGTTTTCATGTTGAGATGAAGTATTGACTAATGGGGAGTGATACATATCACCATAGTATTGTTGTCAAAGTTGTGATACAATTGAACTTTGATGTTGTGTAATAATACTATGACACTGTATAACAATGATTGAGAGCACTTTGTTTTCTCATTGTTATCTCTACGGATCTTCAACAACTATGATGCTGAACTTACAACCTTTAGGATCATGGAGTACTTGGAAGTGACAAAGACTTCGAGTCACGTTGAAGATGCCAAGGAGATCAAGCATGTGGATGAGAAGCTACAATTTTTATCTATTTTGTAATCCATATGTACTGATAGTTTTGTTACTAAAATTGACAAAGGGGGAGTTTGTTAGAGCATTGCTTGGTCGAACTCGCATGCGTTGCTATCTCAAGCATGTTTGTCAATGTTAGTGATAAAAACTATAAGTCTTGATTTCTAGCCTATTTATAGATGTCTCGGACTAGGACATAGATAGTGTAGTTAATCTTAGTTTTCACGGCGTTCATCATTTGAAGATGAAGAACTACTAAGGGGAGCTTGTGGAACTTCTTCGACAAAAGGTATGTGGAGACTTGAACTCATCTATCACTTGGAAAGTCTATTTCTATTATCTCCTATATTGAGACATAAGTCGTGTTACGATATAGTTTTCTCTATACACATTTGATATTTTGAGCTGAGTATATCTCATTAACATATTTCTCGAAATATGTGTCTGTAAGCTTTTGCTTCGACCAAGTTCATCTTATATCATGAGAAAATTTCCGAGTAACATCTTACATGGTTTGTGTGATACAATCATTTGATGTAGGCTTGGAATGTTTCGATTATGATTATTTCAATATCTTGAAAATTGCTTTGATGCTAATAGTGTGTGAAAACGGCTATATAAAAGAATTTTTCAATGATTAAAATAAAGAGTTGAGAATGTAACCATCTTTGGATATAAGCATATATAATGTGTTCGCACATTAGTGTATAAATCCATAAACCGGGAGCCAAGTGTATGCATATGCGTGTATACGAAATTGGTGAAGGAGACAGGTTAAGTATGCGTACCCGTACGCATACTGGCGGAAGTTTTCGAACCGAAAATTTCTGTTGAGTTTGGTTTTGACAAACTCTTAACTAGTCACCTTAAGTATGAATACCCGTACGCATATTGGCGGAAGTTTTCGAACCGAAAATTTCTGTTGGGTTTGGAAACTAAACAAACTCAAATCCGGTTGCTTAAGTATGCATACCCGTACGCATACTTAAGCTGGTTACTTTGTCAAATCGGTCAGTTCATGAACTTAAACATTTAAATCATAAGCAATGCAATCTTTGCATACCGTGGCTATAATGTGCATGATTGATTCAAGTGAATCAAGCCGATTTGGTTTCAATTGTGTTTCTATGCAATTGAACAACTCTTTTACTAGTTTCATTTGAGTCATTTGAACTAGTTATGGTTAAGATGAATAAGGTTGATATGAGAGTAATCATATGGCTAACCTCGGTTAACTATTTGTGAACCAACATGGTGTATACATTTGGGTACTGTTACATAAACCTTAATGAGGGTACATTTCATTTGTGTGTAACAAGATAGGTTCGATCTAACGGTTGAAAGATATTAGCTTGGTTAAATCGGGTTTTTCATCTAACGGTGAATATTGAATGCTTTGTTACCAAGGTAACTTGGATTGCAAACCCTGATTTGAAAACTATATAAATGAGAACTCTAGCAACTCAGAAACCTAATCCCCACACCTCCTGTGTGTTACTAGTTTCATAACTAGAGTCGATTCTCCTTTAACCTTAGGTTTCTTCTCTAGACCCTGTAGGTTAACGACTTGAAGACTTCATTGGGATTGTGAAGCCAGACCAAACTCTTATCTTTGTAGTTGCGTGATATGATCTTGCTGTTTCTATCGTGTTGAGTGCAATTAAAATAATTGGCTCGAGATTTTATATCTCCGATAGGCAAGATAGAAAAGTAATCACAAACAATTTCGTCTCATCGTTATCTTGTTTCGCTAGTCGATTAAGATTATTGTGAGGTGATTGATAATTCTAGGCTGTTCTTCGGGAATATAAGTCCGGGTTATCAATTGGTTCCTGTTCACCTTGATTTATCAAAAGACGGAACAAAAACTCTTGGGTATTTCTGTGGGAGACGGATTTATTCAATCTTATAGACTTTTCTGTGTGAGACAAATTTATCTATCAAGTCTTCGACTTTGGGTCGTAGCAACTCTTAGTTGTGGGTGAGATCAGCTAAGGGAATCAAGTGTGCAGTATCCTGCTGGGATCAGAGACGTAAGGAGCGCAATTGTACCTTGAATCAGTGTGAGACTGATTAGGGTTCAACTACAGTCCAGTCCGAAGTTAAATTGTAGTAGGCAAGAGTCTGGAGCGGCTTAATACAGTATGGTGTTCAATCTGGACTAGGTCTCGAGGTTTTTCTACATTTGCGGTTTCCTCGTTAAAAAAAATCTGGTGTCTGTGTTATTTCTTTTCCGCATTATATTTTGTTATATAATTGAAATATCACAGGTTGTGCGTTAAGATCAATCAATTAGAATATCCAACCTTTGGTTGTTGATTTACATTGATTGACACTTGAACATTGGTCTTTGGTACCGTTCAAGTTACTCCTCTTATTCAATCGAGCTCGCAAATTTTTATTTGCTGATTGCGGATTGAATTAAGAGTTAGAGATATTAAACTCTTTAATATACTTTACTCTAGATTGAGTCTGACTGTCTAGTTGATTCTCTACAAAGTGTATTGGAGTAAGTCCTCCCAGATTGCCAAACGAATTGTTGGGTGTGGTTGTTAGACCCCCGCCTTTTCACTAATATCTTTCAACCGTTAGATCGAACTTAGCTTGTTACACACAAATGAAATGTACCCTCATTTAGGTTTATGTAACCGTACCCAAACGTGTACACCATGTTGTCTCACAAATAGTTAACTAAAGTTAGCCATATGATTACTCTCATATCAACCTTATTCATCTTAACCATAACTAGTTCAAATGAAATTAGTTAAAGAGCCGTTCAATTGCTATATTCTCATAGAAGTATATAAGAACACAATTGAAGCAAAATCGGTTTGATTCACTTGAATCAATACATGAACATTATATCCATGGTTTGCAAAGATTGCATTCCTTATTTTATAAATGTTTTAGTTCATGTACACAACCGATTTTAAAAAGTAACCAACTCAAGTATGCAAACGGGTACGCATACTTAAGTAGCCGGGCAAAGTTTGGTTACGCCAGTACGTGTACTAGTGCGCATACCAATTTACATTCCAAACTCCAGCAAAAATTCACGGACGTGAGACTTCCGCCAGTATGCGTACGGGTACGCATACTTTCCCAGACATCCAACGACCGCCAGTACGCGTACGGGTACGCATACTTCAGGTTCCCGGTTTTAGACTTATACACAAATGTGATAACACACTATGTTTATATCCAAACATTGTTACATGATTCTAAACTCTTTATTTCAATCATTGAAACTTTCCTAGAGGGTGACAATAGCCGTTTTCACACACTATTAGCATCAAAGCAATTTTCAAGATATTGAAATAATCATAACGAAACATTCCAAGACTACACCAAATGATTGTATCACACAAACCATGTAAGATGTTACTCGGAAATTTTCACATGATATAAGATGAATTTGGTCAAAGCGAAAGCTTGCCAACACATATTTCGAGAAATATGTAAGCGAGATAAACTTAGCTCGAAATCTCAAATGTGTATATAGAAAATTATATCGTAATACGACTTACGTCTCAATATAGGAGATAGAGTAGAAATAGACTTTCCAAGTGATATATGAGTTTCAGTCTCCACATACCTTTTGTCGATGAAGTTCAACAAGCTCCCCTTAGTAGTTCTTCGTCTTCAAATGATAAACGCCGTGAAGTCTAAGCTCAGCTACACAATCTATGTCCTAGTCCGAGACATCTATAAATAGGCTGGAAATCAAGACTTAAAGTTTTTATCACTAACATTGACAAACATGCTTGAGATAGCAACGCATGCGAGTTCGACCGAGCAGTGCTCTAATAAAAAGTACTATGAATACCTGGTAAAATACATGTTCATTGTCAATATAAATCTCGTTGTTTCCTTATGCCTATGTTTTCATTCTCTTTATTTCACTAATCCCACATTTATTTTATTTGCTATGCTATCTCACCACTGTTTTATTGCGCTCATGTTCCATTACTTGGTCATCATCTCAAAAATAAATATTCCCCAAGTTTCCAAGTCTCCGGAAATATCACCTCTTGAGGAGAGATTTCTACCATGCCTATTTTCCTTAAAAAAAGTCTCTCCAAATCACTAATAATAATAAATCAATGAATTTAAATTCACATTCGAATACAGTATGAGACGTGATTGATAACACCAACCTTCTTCCCATACACTCTATAAACGCATCCGTGTAAACACACAATTATTAACCGTACCCGACTATATACGACAAAGCAATTTGGCAATATGACGACGACTTTGCCTCTCATGACTACGCTTGATTTTTTTTGCCATATATGACTTATAGCAACAACGCTACAGTTTCTCTAAGGTAGGTTCCGAAATGGTTGAGTTCTCGATGAAAATGAAATATGCAGTCAAATTTAATGCTATTATGAGCAGAGAGAAATCCCCTTTCACCCATATAACAATCAACCACTCTTTCGTTGGAAGGAGCGGTTGAAAGTTTTCACACACTAGAAATGATTTCCCTTAATAAGAAACTAAATATAAACTAAAGTTTTCCCTCAAGACAGCATAGCTTACCTGCTACATCAATTGCAAGCCTCGTTGAAGCTACAAGATAATATTTACATCCATCATTACTTGATACACATCTATGGCCTAAGATCACTCTTCAACTCTATCTCAATCATACAAACAACAACACCATATCTCCGAACCGCAACTACACAGGCCTAAGTACAATCCAATAGCAACAACACTCAACACATCATCAAGACTATATCAGCAACATCTCAATTCAATGAAACAACACCATCTGCACCACTGTAACACACAACACAACTCCAAATCTCAACCACTGTTCTGTATCTAATAGTTACAAGCCTACACCACCAATTACAGTTCTAACTCCAAGACATTTAAACTCAAACAGCCGTACACAACATATCTCAGCTCATAACAACTCTGCACCTCCACCAGTTCAACAACACCATCTCACAATTCCAGCATGTGCAATCTATTTTCTTAATTCAAATAAATACCAAATTCCTGATATCTACTGTTAGAGCATAGCTCGGTTGAACCCACCAAGCGTTGGTATGCCAAGTTTGGTTGTCATATTTTAGTGAATCAAAACTCATTTTAAGAGTCGCTTGATTATGTACTAGAGTCAACTTCGTATAGGTTAGCTTGAAAGTATTAGGATATGAGACTTTACAAGTATTACGTGAAGACTTGAATATGTGAAGAAGTAAGGAGCTACAATGACAACATCATCCTTCCACTTGAGGTTAGTGATATTTGACTTGAACTGTTTCATTCCCTAACGTATCTTTCAAGTCGTGCATATTGAAAACAAGACTGCGAAGCATGAACACTCTAGATAGACATAGTATTAAGGAATACAATACGAGGTTTATTGCTTAACCATTAAACTTTGTAGATAAGACATCGACATAATCGTTTGAATGCTATTGTGATTATGTATGGGTATGAGGTGAGGATTTCATCCTAGGAAACAATGTTTTACATATGTTTTAAGGAAGTAAATTCATGAACTTGTTTTGTGAATCGAAAAGGAAATCGCTAGGAATTATTGGTATTGTTATTCATTGCATATCTTATGAACTACCAATATGTGTGATTAGTATAACCGCTCTTGACTTGTTTATGTTCTTGGTAAAACTATTTACAAAGGCCTGACTTTTGTATTGGTATGATTTTTATTAGTGAAACCGATCTTAAGTAATCACCTGAGATAGTATGATTGATTTTGTGATTTTGTGTATGACCAACTCTGGGTAAAGGGGAACCGATCCTAGTAAGAGGTGCAACACATCACAAAGGGGTATCGATCCTTGTATGAGGTGCAGCAAGTTCGTAGCAGAAAGGGGAACCGATCCTATGGACATGTGCAACACGTTTTTAGGCAAAGGGGAACCCATCCTATGGACATATGCAACGCATAAAAGTTAGATACCATATATATGCGGGGAACCGATCCTAGTACCTAGTCAACCGAATTTTGGAAAGCTAGTGTGACTATGCACAGTACTCACATGGAGGTAGAACCGAAACTTGTTTTGGTAGAACCGTTAAACCCATGATTTGTGATTGAGTGTTCTTGATCAATCACATAGTTCCTGAAAGTCATATGAACCTATTCTAAACTTGTTTGGAAGTGTGGCAAATCGGTTTCAAGGTTGTAAGTATGAAATAGGACTTACAAAGTAAGGATGTCGACATACTTTGAACACGTGCAGTAATGTTTATCTTTTATTGTTCAAAGTTATTCCTTAATAGCTAAAGGAAGAAAATCCCCGATCGAAAAATAAATAAGTTAAGAATCTTTTATTTAAGGTTTTTAATTTTATTTTAGGAAAATGAGAATTAGTAATGTGCATTTACTAGTTAGAGATTTTCCAAAGAGATTTTCGGTCAATATTTTGGACAGAGCATTTCCAGGAATTATGGAAACCGAATTTGGAATATATTGCATATCTTGAGAATATTTTCGGTTTTGGAAATTCCTTGGGGTCCAAACTTCCTTGTCTATAAATACTTGAAGTTTTCATTTCAGGCAAACTAATCCTTCGTGACAGCAAACTTCCTCGGTTGTGTTGCTACTGGTGAAGCCGCCTATTCGGAGAGGAGAGTAACCTTATTAGGCGAAATCTCTTACGGCCGCTCAGTTTAAAGTCTTCTTTGGGATCTAGAAGCTCTATTAGTACCGTTGGTGGGAAACTAGATAATTGCGGTTCATCTTGTGTTTTCGATTGATTTGATTGACTAACGGTGGTTGAACTTTGATTGCACCTAGTTTGTTTATGCTTGAGAATCTTCTCTTCTGATATAAGATTCACTCAAACTAGATCGAAGTTTTGACAGTGATCTTTAGACTGTTTGTAGATCTAAAGACGATCTTGTGATAATCCATTGCTAACAGACTCAGTTCTGTGCGTGATTGATCACAAGAGATTCAAGTTGTTGTGCGCAGGTGTTTATTGAAGATCAAAGAAGATTTGAAGACAAAGAAGACTTTCAAGATTTCTGATTTGGGTTTATAATCTTTGGTGTGCACAATACTTGTTTCGGTAAAAGAGGATCCAACTATAATCGGTTTATCCTTGTGGTAGATTAGATTGATTAGTTGTGTAGATCGGCATCAGTACAATTCTTTGTGATTAAAATTATTGATTGATAAATCTTAACAATTACCTTTGGTAGTTTAGAATAAGATAGATCTAAGAACCCGACAAAGGAGTTTATTGAGATAAACAGAAGAGCCTTTGTCGAACTCACATCACTTGGTTGAAAAGAGTTGATACCAAACAGATTTGTTGTTCCTTTACTGTTTGGAATACGAACCAAAGGAATTTTTCCAAGTACGTGACTTATTACAGGTCGGAGGCGTGGGAATACAGACGGAACTTGGTGAACTATAGGTTTAGTTGCTTGGTCTCAATTATACGAAGTTGGTTTGATTTTGTATAGCGCCTTAATCCTGAGAGTATTCAATTATGGACAAGGTCCCGGGGTTTTTATGCATTTGCGGTTTCCTCGTTAACAAAATCTTGCAGTGTCATTTACTTTTATTTTCCGCAATTATAATTGTTGTAATTATAATTTAAAGTAAATTACACAAACGTTAATTCCTATTTACTTGATAGCAATCCTATTGTGTTTGGTTAAGTCCGAACCTCTTATCAAGTAAACATACTTCGTTGTTTTATAGTCTCGATCTCGTATCCATAGACGATCACACGAAGTGTGAACCAATTAGTTGTATTGTCTCGACTCAGTCCATAGACAATCACTTTGGGAGAAAGGACTTATATGTGGAAAAGTTTTAGCTTGAGGTATATTTGGATACCCTCGCATGTTCATCTACAACATAACACTACCACAACCCATTGACATTGCATACAGTTCCTATAAAATCAATCTTGCTAAGTTCATCTAATATCTCAACTCAAATAATCTTGTAATCAAACTGAGCCATCTATCAGATAAGCTAACTTTAGTTACATCTAAAAACATCATCAACAGCTAAACAATTTCATCTCCATCACATACCCTATTTATGTAACTCAAATATGAATCCATTTACAATCACACAACTTCAAAATAAGAACCAAATAACTTTACTAAGATTTCAGAGAATAACAATTAACTTAATTTAGTCTTGCTCAAGCAATTGAAACCAAACTTCTCTTGAAACCCCAACTTTTCTCTGAATTCAGCAACATGTCATCACCGGCTGATCAATTATCCACAGTTCAATTGGAAACCCCAACTTTTCTCTGAATTATTACTTCATCACTTGAAACTTGATTCCATCTTCAATTCAACTCAATTCCACTCGATCGTTCAATACCCATCTTAATTCATCTCACCCGAACTTCAACGCATCTTCTAAATCTTCTCTGAGTTCATCATACAAACCCTAATTTCTTCAACCCTTCACTGTGAATCTAAAATTGACTAACAAATCTTCTCCTTTGCTAATACAAGTGAACACCCATCCTTAATTGATCGATTTCATACTCAATTCCACGAAATTCTTCAATCAACCTTATCTTCCCGAAACCCTAACTTCTGATTCCCTTTAATCAACAGTTTCTTCTTCACCCAAAGCTAAACTAGCTTCATCACCATTATTCTACCTAACTAATAATCTTACTCATACAAGATTCAAGATCAGATCCTCTCAAACAAGATCGACAGAGAGAAAGAAGAGAAAAGAAGAGAGAAGAAGAAAAAGAAATAAAATGAATTCCTCTTCTTGGTTAGGTAATAAGGACGATGAAATTGATGAAGGCACCCATCACTTGGATATGTGCTGCCAGGCGGTTTAACTATAAAATGACAATTTTGCCTTTCAAACAAAACTTATGAATTCTTCTCCGTCTGGTATCCGATTGGCACGTTCGAGTAGTCCATTCCGCATAACTTTTCGAGATCTAACTAGCGGTACTAATTTTGTATCTATATCGTTGTTAGATTAATTTCTATTAATTAACGTTCGTGTTACACTAATCGAGTTATTAGCGGTTAAATCGTCTCTTGACTCGTCTAATTGCGTTGACGAGCTTGAGGTTCCTTATATTCTCCCCACCTTATTCATTTTCGTCCTCGAAAATCGAACCATCCTTTTGGTCTTCAAAAAAAATCCCCACCTTAAAGAGAAACACTATCTCTCGACTAAACGCAACTACTGGTTAATTACAAACGCGCGAAAACTCAACTCATTTTAAATGAGTTCAAAACAGCAAGAAATGAAACACAAGCCTGAATGGTTTTCTACAACTAAAATCTATAATTTGTAGCTCTAAGTTAACCTACATTAATTTGTATTCTAACAGATATGTGTGCCTAAGTTCTCCACGCTAATATTCATAATCTTATATTTAATAATTTATTAATTTGATGTAGTTCCATATTTGTTATATAATTATCCATATAACTAATCGAAATTTGATTTCACGCAAATCTATAATATATGATATTTTACCTTTACTGTTATACGATATATAAACTTTCTAAATTTTATCTGGTAAAAGTTTTCTATCAATTTAATTACTAAAAATACTATCATCAACTATGTTATTATTCTCATTATTCTTACTACTATCGTTATCGGTTTGTTGATTGATTAGTTGGTACACTAAGTCTTAATCTTTAAATTTCCATTTGACTATACATTCCCATAAATGGTATAATTGATTTGTTTATTCCTATTGAATCCGTATACTATATTTTATATATAATTATCTTTTGTAATTTAATTTGATTTTAATTTGAGTCTGCATAAATTTTTTAGTGCATTCAAAAATAGTCTTCGAATTTGGCTATTAATATAAAGTATTCTATTAATATACGAATCTATTTTTTTTTTCAAATCTAATATTGTTCTAAGCATTCAAATACTATTATTACTGTTTCATGTGTATTTGTTTACTTTAGTGATTTACTGAATCATTTGTTGGACTAAAAATAATTTGGATATAAGATTACTAACAATTTTTGAAAATGCGGGGGTACAACAACCACACCCAACAATTCGTTTGGAAATCTGAGAGGACTTACTCCAATATACTTTCTAGAGAATCAATTAGACAATCAGACTCAATCTAGAGAAAAGTATATACAAGAGTTTATATCTCTAACTCTTAATTCAATCTGCAATCAGCAAATAGAAATTTGCGAGCACGATTGAATATAAGAGAAGTAACTTGAACGGTACCAAAGACCAATGTTCAAGGATCAATCAATTTCATTCAACAACCAAAGGTTGGATTTCCTAATTGATCGATACAACGTACAACCTGTGATATTTCAATTATATAACAAAATATAATGCTAAAAAGAAATAAAAGAGACACCAGAATTTTGTTAACGAGGAAAACCGCAAATGTAGAAAAACCCCAGGACCTAGTCCATCTTTGAACACCACACTGTATTAAGCCGCTACAGACACTAGCCTACTACCAATGAACTTCAGACTGGACTGTAGTTGAACCCTAATCAATCTAACATTGATTCAAGGTACAGTTGCGTTCCTTACGTCTCTGATCCCAGCAGGATACTATGCACTTGATTCCCTTAGTTGATCTCACCCACAACCAAGAGTTGCTACGACCCAAAGTCAAAGACTTGATAAACAAGCCTGTCTCACATAGAAAAGTCTATTGGAATAGATAAATATGTCTCCCACATAAATACTTATGATTTTTGTTCCGTCTTTTGATAAATCAAGGTGGACAGGAACCAATTGATAAACCGGTCTTATATTCCCAAAGAATAGCCTAGTATTATCAATCACCTCACAATAATCTTAATCGATTAACTAAACAAGATATTGTGGAATCATAAACGATAAGATGAAGGTGTTTGTGACTACTTTTCTATCTTTCCCATTGGAGATATAAATCTAAAGCCAATATTACGATTGCACTCAATCATGATAGAAACAACAAGATTAGATCACGCAACTACATAGAAAATAGTTGGGTCTGGCTTCACAATCCCAATGAAGTATTTAAGTCGTTAACCTACAAGGTCTCGTGAGAAACCTAAGGTTAAAGGATAATCGGCTCTAGCTATGCAACTAGTAACACACAGAAGTGTGCGGATTTGGTTTCCCAGTTGCTAGAGTTCTCCTTTATATAGTTTTCAAATAAGGATTTGCAATCTAAATTACCTTGGTAACAAAGCATTCAATATTCACCGTTAGATAAAAAAACCTGATTTAACCAAGCTAATATCTTTCAACCGTTAGATCGAACTTAGCTTGTTATACACAAATGAAATGTACCCTCATTTAGGTTTATGTAACCGTACCTAAACGTGTACACCATGTTGGCTAAACAATAGTTAACCGAAATTACCCATATGATCACTCTCATATCAACCTTATTCATCTTAACCATAACTAGTTCAAATGACTCAAATGAAACTAATTAAAGAGTTGTTCAATTGCTATATTCTCATAGAAGTATACAAGAACACAATTGAAGCAAAATCGGTTTGATTCACTCGAATCAATTCATGAACATTATATCCACGGTTTGCAAAGATTGCATTACTTATTATATAAATGTTTAAGTTCATGTACACAACCGATTTTAGAACTTTAACCTTCAAGTATGCAAACGGGTACGCATACTTGAAATACCCGGACCAAGATTGGGTTTCGCCAGTACACAAACGGGTACACGTACTTCCAATCCCAGCAGAAATATTCGGACATGAACCTTACGCCGGTACGCGAACGGGTGCGCATACTTAGGTTCATGGATTTCTCAAGCCAAAAGGTACGCGTACGGGTACGCATACTATGGTTCCCGGACATGGATTACATATGTGCAAGAGTACACAACATGTTACAATCCAATAGTGGTTAAGTGTTCTAAACTCTTATTTCAATCATTGAAACTTTCTTAGAGGATGACAATAGTCGTTTTCACACACTATTAGCATCAAAGCAATTTTCAAGTTATTGAAATAATCATAACGAAACATTCCAAGTCTACACCAAATGATTATAGCAAACAAACCATGTAAGATGTTACTCCGAAATTTTCACATGATCATCTTTTGACTTGCATCAAGAATATAAGATTAACTTGGTCGAAGCGAAAGCTTTCCAACACATATTCCGAGAAATATGTAAGCGAGATAAACTCAACTCGAAATCTCAAATGTGTATAATAGAAAAATATATCGTAACACTACTTATGTCTCAATATAGGAGATAGAGTAGAAATAGACTTTCCAAGTGATAGATGAGTTTCAGTTTCCACATACCTTTTGTTGATGAAGTTCCACAAGCTCTTCTTAGTAGTTCTTCGTATTCAAATGATGAACGCCGTGAAGTCTAAGGCTCAACTACACAATCTATGTCCTAGTCCGAGACATCTATAAGTAGACTAGAAATCAAGACTTATAGTTTTGATCACTAACATTGACAAACATGCTTGAGATAGTAACGCATGCGAGTTCGACCGAGCAATGCTCTAACAAGTTTAATCTTTTAAATTTTACGCAGTATACCCTCACATTTTTAAGTCTAACCTAACAAGTCTTACATTAACTATCTGGTTTAAATGCAAAAGCAATTTGTCATTAATTTGATTTACGAAGATTAACCGTAGACACGCACTAATAATTTTTCATAGGTACGTTATTTAATCATAATCATTATTTTATCGCTATATATTTGTTAATGAGATTTTAATTTAAGTTATGTTTAATATGATGCTAATTTAAATTCTAACAGTTCAAGTTCATCATACAAATTTTCCATTTCAAAAGATGACTGAATCTATTTGCGAAGAAGGGTCCTACAAATTTTTCTAAGTGAAGTTATAAATTATCGGTCTTCTAAAAGAACTATATTATTTTATGATCGGTCATCTCTGAATGCAGTTGCCCTGTCAAGGTTGGCCAGGCCCAACAATGCCTTCCTACGAACAGAGAAAACACAACCTTCACTATTCCCCGGTGCTGGATTAACAAAATACTAACTTATTAAGATTAATTAATTTCTAAACATGTATCATAACTGGCGTAATCCTGATAAATTTTACTTCATAAATTATTTACACAACTAAGCAAACAAATTAATACACCAAACAAACCTTTTAGTTATTGATAGTTTTTAGTGATTAAGATTTATCTCACAACCCGACCCAGTTCTAAACTAATCTAGTTCACTAACTGGCACTGGCTATTTCTATCTTTTCCCATATAAGATCTAATAGTGAGATCTGATACCAAGTCTGTAGCGCCCCCAAAGCTAGCAACTGACTAATCCAAGAGATTAACTAAACGCATAGGCACTAAGAATCTAAATCATATACTTAAGCATTCAATTAAGAAATCTGCTAAAAAACTTAACCCAACATAGCAGAAGTTAACCAACAAACGGACTCGACTCCTCGAAGCTTCCGCTGCACAACTCTGATCTGTCTCTGAAACTGAAAGTGGGAATGGGTGAGAACATCATCCCTAAAAGGGGTGCCCAGTAGGAATAACATTTAACTTTCAAGTAATCACTTGAATGATCGGGAAAACAATACATGTTTTTCCTAAACATTAAAAGGCAACCAATTCACATAAATAAACAATCATGTATATGGAACTAACTCCTTCGTCAAAAAATGTATAATATTTGTGCTCACCACACTCATTAGGTAATATTACGGTGTATCGCCCTAGCCATAGCATAAAAGCTGAAAGTAAGTAGGTATAAATGAAGGAGCAGTAGCCTATATACCACAAAGGGAAAATCTTATTTTCCAAGCATTCAAGTGGAAATTCTTATTTCTTAAAAAAATCATAGAGATAAACAAAGCATTACAACTCCTTTCCAAACCATGGAAAGATTAAAGGAATCAACAGTACTTTCGGAATTTTAAATAAAACAATGCATGGAATACACAATCAGACAATGCATGAATTTGTTAAACATAAACTCTTGTAAAAGAAAACAACAATAATCACAAAAGAGTTAAATGTAAATTCCCACCTCTTTTGATGATAAGCCACGCCAACCTCGAGATCCACGATCCACCGGTTCATTCTTTGAATCGATCGTTGTTAATATAGTCTAACTGTTAATCACACAAGAACTCTAAGAATCTAGCCAAAATGGCTCACAAAAATCATACAAGACTATTTAATGGCTCTAAGCCCATTTATGACTTTACATATTTTCATTCACTATCTTTAGTATGTCTAAGGGTTTACTAGTCCAATTGGATTGATTCTATAGTCCAATAACTAAGTCTTATGAACATCAATAACTTTGTAGAATAATCCAAAGGCTAATTCGGAGCATAAGGGGTCCAAAACATCTAACTAAGAATGCATGGTACTAAGCCCAAGTCCACTAAAACAGCCTATTAACACAAGGCTTAGTCAAACTGGTCAACTGACAATCACTAACGGTCCAAGAGTCAACTGACGGTCAACGTCTATTCAAAGTCAAGTTCACTTGTCAAGGTCAAGGTCCTGGTCAAAAGGTCAACTGAGTCAAATTGATTCAACTCGTGTTAACAGGGTTAACTCGACTCAGTCAGATAACTAAGTCAGCTAAAAGACAACGAGTCAGACTGACTAAGTTCAGTCAGACAAGCCAAAGGTTCTAACCAATCTGTAATTCTAACATCAGTTCAACTTCAATCTATTTCATTACAACAAAATATTCATTTCAATTTATAACTCTAAATTGATTTACAAGACAACACAGCTTACATGCTACATCAATTGCAAGCCTCACTGAAGCTACAAGATAATCTTTACATCCATCATTACTTGATACACATCTCATGCCTAAGATCACTCTTTAACTCTATCTCAATCATACAAACAACACCACCATATCTCAGAATGCAACTACACAGGCCTAAGTACAATCCAATAGCAACAACACTCAACACATCATCAAGACTATATCAGCAACATCTCAATTCCATGAAACAACACCATCTGCACCACTGTAACACACAACACAACTCCAAATCTCAACCACTGTTCTGTATCCAATAGTTACAAGCCTACACCACCAATTACAGTTCTAACTCCAAGACATTTAAACTCAAACAGCCGTACACAACATATCCCAGCTCATAATAACTCTGCACCTCCACCAGTTCAACAATACCATCTACAATTCCAGCATATGCAATCCATTTTCTTATCTCAAATACATACCAAATTCCTGATATCTGCAACATAACACTACCACAACCCATTGACATTGCATACAGTTCCCATAAAATCAATCTTGCTCAGTTCATCTAATATCTCAACTCAAATAATCTTGTAATCAAACTGAGCCATCTATCAGATAAGCTAACTTTAGTTACATCTCAAAACAACATCAACAGCTAAACAATTTCATCTCCATCATATACCCTATTTATCTAACTCAACTATGAATCCATTAACAATCACACAACTTCAAAATAAGAACCAAATAACTTTACTAAGATTACATAGAATAACAATTACCTCAATTTAGTCTTGCTCAAGCAATTGAAACCAAACTTCTCTTCATCTTGATTCAATTCAGCAACATGTCATCACCGGCTCATCAATTATGCACAGTTCAATTGGAAACCCCAACTTTTCTATGAATTATTACTTCATCACTTGAAACTTGATTCCATCTTCAATTCAACTCAATTCCACTCGATCGTTCAATACCCATCTTAATTCATCTCACCCGAACTTCAACACATCTTCTAAATCTTCTCTGAGTTCATCATACAAACCCTAATTTCTTCAACCCTTCACTGTGAATCTAAAATTGACTAACAAATCTTCTCCTTTGCTAATACAAGTGAACACCCATCCTTAATTGATCGATTTCATACTCAATTCCACGAAATTCTTCAATCAACCTTATCTTCCCGAAACCCTAACTTCTGATTCCCTTTAATCAACAGTTTCTTCTTCACCCAAAGCTAAACTATCTTCATCACCATTAGTCTACCTAACTAATAAGCTTACTCATACAAGATTCAAAACCATATCCTCTCAAACAAGATCGACGGAGAGAAAGAACAGAAGAAAAGAAGAGAAAAGAAGAGAGAAAAAGAAAAAGAAATAGAACGAATTCCTCTTCTTGGTTAGGAGATAAGGCCGATGAAATTGATGAAATATCCCATCACTTGGATAGTGACTTGTGTAACCGATCACAAGTAATGCCGTGAGAATATGGTAACCGGTCCTAGTAATTGATGTAACCGATCCTGGTAATTGATGTAACTAGTTCCAGTAACCATATGGAGGTAGAACCGATCCTTGTGTTTGGTAAAACCGTAAACCCATGATTAGTGTATTGATATTTGATCAATCACATAGTTGTCTTGGAATACAGATGAACCAGTTCTAAACTTGTTTGAAAGTGTGGTATAATCGGTTCTAAGATTGTAAATATGAAAGAGGATTTACGTAAGAAAAGATGTCGACATACTTTGAACACGTTCAATAATTCTTACCTTTTATTGTTCAAAGATATTCCTTAATTACTCAAGGAGATCCCGGACTGAAAATAAACTAAGAATCTTTTAATTAAGGTTATTAGTTTTTGCAAATCTCTGGAGAATAAAAATCGGTATTGTGCATTTACTGATTGGAGATTTTCTAGTAGAGATTTCGGTAATATTTGGACAAAGCATTTACAGGAATTATGAAAACCGATTTGGAAATATTGCATATCTTAAAGAATATTCGATTTTGGAAATTCCTTGGTGTCCATACTTCCTTGGTCTATAAATGCCGAAGTTTGCATTTCGAGCAAACTATCCTAAAAGCCAGCAAAACTACTTCATTGTGTTGTTACTGGTGGAGCCGTCTATCCGGAGTTGAAAGTACCCATATTAGGCGAAATCTCTTACGACCGCTTGTTTAAGGACTTCTGTGGGATCAAGAATCTCTACGAGCACCATTGGTGGGAAACTAGATAATTGCAGTTTATTATTAGTTTTCGATTGATTTGATTGACTAACGGTTATTGAGCTTTGATTACACCTAGTTTTTTTATTCTTGAGAATCTTCTCTTCTGATATAAGATTCACTCAAACTAGATCGAAGTGTCGACGGGATCTTTAGAACTGTTTGTAAATCTAAAGACGTCTTGTGATAATCCATTGTTAACTTACTTCGTTCTGTGCGTGATTGATCACAAGAGATTCAAGTTGTGTTGTGCAGGTGTTTATTGAAGATCTAAGAAGATTTGAAGACAAAGAATATTTCTGATTTGAAGACAAAAACTTGATCGGCTTGGATCCAACTAATATCGGATTTATTCGATTGATTAGTTGCGTGAGATCGGTAGCAATAATAGATCTCTTGAGTTCTATTTGATTGTTACAAATCCGGATCTTATTACTTCGGTAATTGAAGATTGGATTGATCTAACCAGGGAAAGTAGTTTATTGGTTAAACGGAAGAGCCTTTGCGTATGACTTGAGATATCTTCATTGGAAAGAATCGATAGAGTTGTTACCAAACAGATTTGTTGTTCCTTTACTGTTTGGAATACGATCCAAAGGAATTGTTCCAGTGCGTGCACTTATTGAATGTCGGAAGCGCAAGTATACTGAAGAAACTAGGTGAACTATAGGTTTAGTTGCTTGGTCTCAACTATACGAAGTTGGTATAAATTTTGTATAGCGGATTAATTATGAGAGTATTCAATTCTGGACTATGTCCCGGGGGTTTTCTGCATTTGCGGTTTCCTCGTTAACAAAATCTTGATGTATCTTTACTTTTCTATTTCCGCAATTATAATTAGAAGTAAAATACATAAACGTTAATTCCGAATATACTTGATAGTGATCCTATAGAGTTTGGTTAAGTCTGAACCTATTATCAAGTATCATACTTTGTTGTTGTATTTTCAAGATCTTGTATCCGTAGTCAATCACACAAGTTATCTTGTTGTCGTATTGTCTCGATCTCGTATCCATAGACGATCACACAAAGTGTGAACCGATTCGTTGTATTGTCTCGACTCAGGCCATAGAAAATCATTTTCGGTAGAGGACTTATAGGTGGATAAATAAAAGATTGTGGTGTATTTGGGTACCCTCGTCTTTTCAGGTGATATGTTATGGTGTGGACAGCTTTCTAACAACTTCTTGTACTGCTCCCAATACTCATGGAGTGATTCCCCTGAAATCTGTAGAACACCACTAATCTCTTTGCTAACAACAGTTGCCTTGGAAGCTGGAAAATACTTCTCTAGGAATATCTTTTTCATCTCAGTCTATGTTGTAATGCTCCTGGAGGTAGATAATACAACCATTCTTCGGGTAAATCTTGTAAGGAGAATGGAAAGGCTTGTAACATATCCCTATCCCTATCTTCGGTACCTTGCCTAAGACTTGTCATCTTGTATTGAAATTTTTGAAGATGACGGTTTGGATCTTTACCAGGATGTCCCTGGAACTTCGGTAGATGGTGAATTAGACTCCACTTCATCTCCACTGGGTCAGTTATTGTGATACAGTGGTTGCGAATCTAAATTTGGAGAAATTAACTCTCCCAACTTCCTCTCCTCGGGTGGAGGTGGAGGAGGATTTGCACCGTCGTTCACCATTGTTGATGCAGAAGGTTCTTCTTGCTGGTTTCGAGCTACTTGTAGTATGGTTACCTTGCAAGTTGTAATCCCACAACGTTGGTAATCCCACTGTTTAGGTGTTATAGATTAAGTACCTGAAACAAGATTCTCAAAAACCAAGTTAGATACAATAATAAAATCTAACAAAGCAATAAAAGAAAAAGTAAAAAGAATACAACTAAAATCGTCCGCTGCTCCCCGGCAGCAGCGTCGAAATTCATCAGAGATCAACTTCAATGTAAGCTAGATCAACTACAGACCGATTTTGAACTTCACCCATTGTTTCAGAGATAAGCCCATCTTCCAATTCTGCTTCAACAGATCACCCATCATCAGTTCTTCATACCCTTTTCCTGTAATTCTTCTCTGTACCCATCTGAGCTCGAATTAAACAGCATCAACGTCTCAATTTCTAACCCCTTCCATAATTACCAGTTCCATCTCTCCACAGCATCACCAATTCATCCAGTTCTAATCACCAACAAACTTCAACCACCATCAGCTTCTCCGAAAACTTCATGAATCTCTCAAACCCATTAAACCTGAATCGTTGTTCACTGAAATCTCATAAATCCCCATCATCAATTCAATCAAAACCCTCTTTAATTCCTTTGTTCTTGATTTGATTCCTCGATGCTGACTCTTCCAGATTCAACCCAAAAACCCATTCAATTCACGGCAGCAACCATCTTATCTCCGTTAATCAATCTCACGATAAACCATAAGTTATTCTTCCCTGAAATCTTCGGATCCATCTCTGATTCATCAATTACAGTGACCAACACCATCATTTGCTTCGATCAACATCTTCTCTGCCATAATTTCTCGATCTCAATCTCACGATTTTAACAACAGTTGCGCTGCTTTTCTGTTCTCAGTTTCTGGTGATAGAATGAATGAAAATGATTGAGAAGATCTCTTCTCGATTTAGGGTTGGGTTAAAAAAAAAACTCGGTCTGGATCTGGGTAATATTATAGGCCGCCCAATGACATCCCCAGTTAGCTACATAGGTGCCATGAGCGCCTAACCTGGTGCTTTTAACACTTATGTGGGTTACCCATTATCCTTAGCTGGGCTCCCAATATTGTTTGCCTGTGAATTGACAATTCTTCCCGTCTTTCTCAATTTTGGATGATTTCTTCTTCTTTTCTTCCGCAGGACTCCAAAGTACCTAATAACTCAAAAACACACGTAAAATACATAATTTACAAGAAAAATAACAAAGAAAGCATAATCAATAGATAATAAATAAGGTATATTCTACACCTATCAGCTACGAATCTTCAAAATCTGTGATGTTGAGTTGAATACGTTCAGAATCACTGGAGTACTTGGAAGTGACGAAGATTTCGAGTAATGTTGAAGAACCAAGGAAATCAAGCATTTGGATAAGCTACAAAGTTTATTTATTTTGTAATCCATATGTATTGATAGTTTTTTCACTAAAATTGACAAAGGGGGAGATTATTAGAGCACTGCTCGGTCGAACTCGCAAGCGTTGCTATCTCAAGCTTGTTTATCAAGTTTAGTTGGCAAAACTATAAGTCTTGATTTCTAATCTACTTAAAGCTATGTCTCGGATTAGGATAAAATATGTAGTTGAGCTTTATACTTCACGGCGTTCATCGATTGAAGACGAAGAACTACTAAGGGGAGCTTGTGGAACTTCATCAACAAAAGGTGTGTGGAGACTTGAACTCATCTAACACTCAGAAGTTTATTTATATTCTATCTCCTATTGAGACAAAATTCGTATAGCTATATAGACTTTACTTTATACACATTTGATATTTCGAGCTGAGTTTAACTCGCTTACATATTTCTCGAAATATGTGTTGGTAAGCTTTCTCTTTAACCAAGTTCATCTTTTATTCTTAACGAAATTCAAAAGATGATCATATGAAAATCAACTGGTAACATCCTACATAATCAGGGAACAACGAGTGTCGCCGACGTCCTGAAGGTGTTTTGCCCTCTCAACAAACAAGTATATAGGAGGACCACCCAATCATTCTTCTATGTAGAGGCGGGTCTCTATGTAGTCAGGGAACAACGAGTGTCGCCGACGTCCTGAAGGCGTTAAGCCCTCTTAGCAAACAATTATGTGGGAGGACCGCCCAATCATGTTATTCTACATAGAGGTCATGATGAAATGCGCATCGAACGCTCAGCTAGTGGGAGGCCTTTCGAGAATCATATTCATCATGGCTCTGGGAGGAACTCGATCAGAGATCGTGAAACGGTTCACGGATCGTAAAATATGAATCATCACATGCGTTCCTGAAACCGGGTCAGAAACATGCAGTATCATGATTTTATGATTTTGTCCTTTATTGAAATCCACCATCAACATTAAGTCCCCTGCTTAGTGAGGGACAGTCATGTTCCGCAGTAAGCATTAGATGGTGATTTTCTAGCAGACGAGATAAGCGGTTGAACTCGGTCGTACAAAGGTATTTTAAGAATCCTCGATTTGCTCCAATGGTGTCATGTACGAACAAATGCTTATGTAAGAACCCTGATAGTGTGATAGAGCGTCATCCCGTGAGTACGGAGAGATGAAGCACTACTGATTTGGACGATCGGGCATCCTATTTTGGTCGGTTTAAGGCTTGCGGGCCCTAGCCCGAAAAAAGGAAATCCATGTTTTATTAGGTTTTGGAAATAAATTTATTATAAAAGGGAAGAAGCCCTAAAAAAAAAAATTGATTGACCGACCACTCTTCCTCTTCACCACTTTCACGCAAGCAGCAGGAGGAGAAAAGAATTTTCACGCCGGAAAACCAGTCGCCGGCGCCATCGACCACCGACCGACCAGTTTCCGGCCGGCGCCGACCAGGTACGTTTTTTTTTTTTTTTTTTTTTTGAAGTTCGGTTGATGAGTTTCCCATGAGTTGTTCGAAAACAAAAATTCTATGTGTGCATGTATGCGTAGGTTTTATGAGAATTTGTTTTTAGAAAACGTATGCTCGTTCGTTCGTTAGTTTAAAAAACAAGCAATAATTCCTAATATGAAAGAGATACATGAATCTTTGAATAGACATGATTTAGTTACAGTACACAAAATTTTGTTTATGAGGTTTCATAAAATCAAAATTTTACTTTCAAAGCATGAACTCTCACACAAATACCTTTAGAAAACGTATATTCGTTCGTAGTTAAAGTAATAAGCAATAATCTTAAGGTATTTTTGAAATAGACCTGCACATCATGATAGAATTTTGTTTGTGAACTTTCAAAATTTTATTTGGAATATATGGACCTTTACAAAATAAAAAAAGACCCTCGTTTCATAGACGAATGCTCGTTTGAGTAAAACAATTTTTTTTTTAAATAATAACTTGCGTAAATAAATTATTATTTTTTGTGCGTGAGTTTTTTTTTTTTATTATTATTAAAAAGAATTTTGTTAAGGAAATCAAACTTTGATTTTTGAGTGATTTTTGAAAGTTAACAATGCTTTCATGAATTTGTGATTTCATAATGTGTGTACACATGGTAAAGAATCAGTGAATGTTAACATGAAAGGTTATGTAAATTATTCATAATTTAGTGAAAAGTCAAGTGTCGACTTTTAAATAATGACTTTTGCTCGTCTTTGCAGATTTGAAAGAGCGAGCAAGTTTTCGAAGTTTTACATTATTATCACTAAGTTCGTGAAACCGTAAATAGGTAAGAGTTGAGGATTACCATTTTGTTGCGAATTTGATATTGGCATATCCATGACACTTATGTTTCTAGCTTCAGATAATGATGACTTCCAGCAGTGACCAGGATGGATCGATCGCTGAAAGATGATAAGGAGACAATAAAAAGTTTGCCCCTCGATCGTATGAAAGCTGTATGTGATGCAATTTTGAAAAGAGAAGTCGAGGATGAAAAATTAGCCACTTATCAGCAAAGAGGCGTCGACTTCAGCAAAATAGGCTAGCAGCTGAGGATGAAACTCGGTCTCGTGCCGATTGATAGACGCATTTATGTGTCTATTTTCATCTCTTTTATGTATAGTGTTAGTACCCATTTTTGTACTAATTTTGGTATTTTATCCCTTGTAGGTGTTTTTGGAAAAATAGGCTTTTGCGGCAAAATTGGCTCGAAAAGTTGTTAAAGGTACCTGGGAGGACATTTGTTATTCGGACTCTCATTTTGGATAAGGGGTAACCCATTTCCAAGCGGCTGCTAAGCACAGACCGGGATTGGATAGGGGGAGGTCATCCCCTTCATTTGAACTCGAGTTTTGGCGGGAAAACCAAATTACACCTGCGCAACTCTCTGGCGAGATTTTGGGTGAGATTTTCTCGGTGATTTCTTAGCTTTTGGGTATGCATGAAGTTTTGGGATTAAAACAGAGCCGGTAGATGAGTTTTTAACGTGAGAAAAGCAATTTTCCATTTTTATTTTTCTCAAAACAGGAAAAAAAATTACGGTGAAGTATTGGTTCTATATTTGGATAGGAGAAGATATTCTCACAGGTTTTTGTTACCAAGCTTGAAGAGATATCAATTAGAGAAGTTTTGAGTTGAAAAAGGAAGAAGAATACGCGTGAAGATTAAACAGGAAAGAAAAAAAAATAAAAAAAAATCGTATCGTGCTATGGAGGAAAAAAAAAGATTTTTTTGGACGGATTTAGAGAGCCTGTGGTGTATAAAAAGGTTGGGACGAGTCTTAGGAAGGTAATCAAGACCTTAGGGGAAAGTTTAGAGCCTTAGAGAAGCCAGAAAAATCATTAGAAGAAGATCAGGTTTTACTGCTGCTACTGTTGCCGGAGAAGACGAAGAACACAGAACAGCGGAAAAAGAAAGTTGCAGAGGCAAACTTATTTTCAGTGACAACGAGTTACGGTCGCATCATCCTGAAGTCACCGAAGCCCTTCAGCAATGATTCCGTCCTTTGTATTAGACTTTCAGCGACTACAGTATACCCTTTTCTCCCTTGTAATAAATTTTTGAGCCATAAACATGTATTCTGAGAACACGATTAATATGAGGAGCTAAACCCCTTAGCCGAGGCGACGGAGGAAGCCATTGTTTCATGAAAAGTGGTATAATTCTATTTTAATTAATTTTTGCAATTTTTTATATGATTATTTGCATAGAACGAATATAGAAAAATCGATTTTTATTGAGTAGTTGTGGGTTGTTTTGATGGAACATGCTAGGTTTTAAAACTTTTGATGTTTCATGCTTTGTGATTACAACTACTACTTCAAAAATCTATTAGAGGCAAATATTAGAATCACTTTAAAGAAGAATATTGCATGAATATTGATTAGAGTTTATCAATTAATTGGTCAATGGTGGAATCCAGAGTCTCGGTATTTTCTTATTATTATTGAAACAACTTTATTTAATTTTCAAAAATCCTTCACAAGCCCGAGTTGAACGAACTCTACTCACCACTTCCACTACAACTAAAAAAATTCCCATCACCGATGGTGTAGCCTCAGATTCAGATGCCGAGGAAATTGAATCTGCTTTGGAGCCTATCAGACGCAAAGTTAAGACACACCCGCCTAGTATAAGGGTTGAGCGGTTGGCTAGGGATGATTTCAAAGCAGAATGTGAAGAAGATGACTACTTGGATGCGATGTACAACAACCCTGAAGATGATGAAGAAGTTCTTGATTCTGAGAATAGCTCTGAAGAGGAGTCCAGTGGAGACTCCAAAGACGATTACAAAGACATCGACGAGTCTGACACATCTGATTAAGCTCGCTTGCAAATCTTTCTGAGACCGTTTATTTTTGTTGAAGTAGATATCACTCTGATTATTTGAGTAATTTGACTGTGGAGTCATTGAATTAGAAATTATTTTTTGAATAATAATCCCTTATTTCTTCGTCTTGCTCAATCCTTCTCACACTCTCAATGGATTCGTGCCCACACGTGTGAAAATTCAACACAGTCTTCTGAAGTATGACTGCACGAGAAAACCAAGGAATCATGATTTTCAAAAATCATCAATTTCCGTCAAAATATTAACTACGCTTGGTTGAACCGTCAGTCCCCAGTCCCCAGTATTGTCGCTCTTCTTCCACATCGCCAACGGAATCTAGTTTGAGATCTAGAGTCTCAGTAGAAATCGCAACTGATTTGACCATTCATAGAAGATAAGTATCCACCGTCTTCTGTTTTGACTTTCAAAACCTAGGGTTTTCTATTTATACAACATATCTTCTTCTGCTCCTGTATATTATCAGAAGAAATTTTGATCACGATCATACCTCTCACTATCACCATGTCTGGTAGCAGTGCTTCTTCTCAAAACAGATCTCTGGCAAACCATGAGGTTGGGACGTCCATCTCGATAAGTCGCACACTTTCTTTCATTTTCATGTAGTCATAATGGCTGACCGAAGAAAATGATCTGTTGCAGGGTAATCAGGGGAATCGACCTCCTTGTTCCTCTTACAGTTTAAGGCCTAAGCGAACTGTTAAGGCTCCCGCTCGTTATAGGTCTGCTCGTGTTGAAGCTGGAACATCCGTGAGTTACTGACTGAAGATTTCCTCCTATCGAGCACTTATCCACTTCTACTGAAATCGAAAATTTTGTCGTTACAGGTTGGTGTCCATGTTGTTGTTGAGGCTAGAAAGAGAAAGAATGGAAAGTTTGTGGTTGCAGTTGATGGTGATGGCAAAAATCGTGCTGACGAGAACTCAAACAACTCTGTAGATGCTGATTCTAGGGTTTCCGTTCGTGAGTACCCAGCTGCTGGACTCCCATTAGATACTCCCATGATCAATGCTTGCCCGGACAATCAACTAGTCGGTGGTTTCATCGTCCCTAAGTGTTAAGCATCTCTTTACACCAAGATCTGGAAGACATAC
This sequence comes from Papaver atlanticum, assembly GCA_023531105.1. Classification (NCBI taxonomy): domain Eukaryota; kingdom Viridiplantae; phylum Streptophyta; class Magnoliopsida; order Ranunculales; family Papaveraceae; genus Papaver; species Papaver atlanticum. Next base: position 590,842 of record JAJJMB010017752.1, on the reverse strand, counting down.
GGGCACGTTGCAACTACTGAAGTATGGAGAGGTTTTCTACCAACTCTATTAACTACAGTTGCTGGATTATTACCCGTTATTGATGAGATGAACAAGATAAACCTGCGAGATGTCAAAAATGAAGAGTTGCGCATATGGGATGATATGATCTCGAACTGTGAGATTTTGCGATTCAATATAAGATGGCTCCATCGTCGACTCGAGATCATCAAGGTTGATAGGGCGGCTGCTGCTGCAAATATGATTTCTGCTATATCTGCCATCATAGAAGAGGAGAAGGCACTTGCCCTGGAGTCGACAAGGGTTGAGAAAGCTGTCCAGGATTTAAGAGTGAAGAATGAAAATTTTCAAAAGAGGCTTGACATGGCCTTCAGTAAGAACTATTTGTTGTTGGATGGTTTGCTCTGAGTGAGCGTTTGAGAGAGTGTGTTTTTTTTGTAAGATTGAGATTTATTTTTTGAATAAAGTAGATGATTGGAAGAATTTCGTGAGATTCATGAAAACTTTGAATTTCGAACGAATGAGCATATTGCATACTCTTTGAAGGAATAGAAATTACATTTTGAAATTTAACATATAATTGTTTGCTGATCGTTCAAGCATAATATGTCTTGAGCCACTTGCCATTGATGATGTTCCCTTCCACTCCTCCATTAACAGCTAAGATTTTGTAATATCCGCTGGATACTTCCTTGATGATTACATAAGGCCCTTCCCATTTCGGAGAGAACTTAGGAGCGGACATGTCTTGTTGAATATGCTTTACTGTTTTCAAAACCAAATCTCCTACTTGAAATTTTCGAGGTCTTACCATTTTGTTGTATGCCTTGGAAACCATTTGTTTGTAAGTTTCCACGTATTTTTCTACCTTGGCCCTTCTTGAATCGAGCATGTCCAATTCAGCAATTCCTGAATTAGACACTTCAGCTTCATCCCACTGCACTCCACTGGCCGTTGCGATTCTTGCAGAGGGAATCTTGATCTCAGCTAGGAGAATAGCATCAGTGCCATAGACGAGAGAATATGGTGAAGTCCCAATTGAGCTTCTTGGTGCGGTGCGGTAGGCCCATAAAGTCATGGGCAGTTTTTCATGCCACGTTCATGGATTGTCATGAACTGTTCGACTAAGAATCCGGATCAAGGTTTTGTTTGTGCTCTCTGCTTGTCCGTTTCCTTGGGGATAGTATGGTGTGGAGAAAACCTGTCTGATTCCATATTCCTCGAGCAATTCTGCAACATGTTTGTTGGCAAAAAGAGTTCCATTATCCGTGATGATATGCTTAGGAACACCGAATCTACATATGATGTATTCTTTGATGAAAGCTGCAATTGTGACTCCAGCGGTGCTTCGAAGAGGAATAACTTCGACCCATTTAGTGAAATACTCCATTGTTGTGATGATGTATTCATGATGCTTTGAAGATGCTGGATTGATTTTTCCGATGATATCCAGTCCCCAGCTATAGAAGGGCCACAGACTGCTCATGGAATATAATGGAAGACAAGGAGTGTGAATGAGGTTACCATGGACTTGGCATTGATGACATCTTCGAACATAGGAAACCGCATCGTCTTCCATGGTTGGCCAATAATATTTCTCATGGATTTGGAGAAATAATTTCTTCTTTCCTTGGTGTTCACCTTCGTGCATCTCTTTCAAGATTGTAGGAATTTCATGCTCGGCCAAGCATCTCAGGAGGTTCCCACCAAAGCTTTTGCGATACAAAATCCCTTCCAAGTAGACAAAACGTTTGGCCCTCTGGATGAATTTGATCGCTCCTTTCTTCTCCGATGGCAGATCGTTGTCACGAAGATATTTTATGTAAGGTTTTCTCCAGTCCCCAGTGTGGTGGATTGTTAGAACCTCCAGATGATGAGGTGGTGTCTGACAATTGGGACAGGATCCTTGTAACTTTCTCAACTGAGCCTCCATGGAGGGCCAATAGTACCCGAGTCTTTGAAGCCTTCTGTAAAGTGTGACTACCAGGGTTTGTCCGTATATTTCCTCATGTATGCGTTTGAGTTGCTCGCTCGCTTCCTCATCTCCAAGGCATCGTGACAAGGATCCATCAGGCTTGCGATAATATAATGCTCCATGTAGCATAAAAAAGTTCTTCAACTCCTTGAGGCTGATTTTCCCTTCTATAAGAGAACTGCTCAATTCACGAATGATGGGTGCCCTCCAGTCGCTCGATTGAGCATCTTCAACTTGAGTAAGATAGGTAGATGATACAGAACGTCTTTGCACAGTGATGGATTTCTATGACCCTTCAAACTGCAGCTTGGACGCAAGAGTCGCTAGACAGTCAGCGTGTCTGTTATTGGTGCGGCCAGTATGCACAATTGTTGCATCAGAGAAATGAGTTAATAGTCTTTGTGCTTCAGCCCTGAATGGAACGAGTGTTACTTCTTTGAGAGAGTACACGCCATTCATTTGATTGACCAGCAACTTTGAGTCTCCTCTTATCTCCAGATGCATTGCTCCTGCTTGCTTGGCCAAGGACACCATAGGAGGAAAGCTTCATATTCTGCCGAATTGTTGGTGTAGTGGAAATCAAACTTAAAGGAATGCGAGAAGACTTCACCAGACGGAGATACTAGCACAACTCCTGCTCCACCAGTATCATTACTCGGAGTGGATGATCCATCAAATACAATAGCCATGTTTCTTCCTGGATGATTGAGATCTCCGGAAACTCACCTGGCACTTCTTCATGTAGCATTGTGATGTCTTCTCCAGGGAAAGCAGCAAGTAAGTCTGCAACTGCTTGTCCATTGATTGCTTTAGGCGAGACATATGTTATGTCAAACTCTGACATCTGAAGTAGCCACTTTGCCGGTCTTCCAATCAGTGCAGGTTTCGACAGTAAGAATTTTATGGGATCGGCTTTGGCCACCAGCACAACTCTGTTTGATAGTAGATAATGCCTTAACTTATGGATCGCATGAACCAATGCTAGACATGTTCTTTCATCTTTTGGGTATCGAAATTGAGCATCTCTCATCGTACGACTGAAGTAGTAGATTGGGCGTTCGATGCCTTCTTCATCTTCTTAAGCGAGAAGTGCTCCGATAGCGACGTCACTGGAAGCTGTGCAAAGTATTAATGGCCGGCCTTGCGCTAGAGATTTCATGACAGCAGGTGATAATAGTATTTCTTGTATTTTCTGAAATGCCTCATGTTGAACAGTCGTCCATGTAAAACTTGCTCCTTTCTTCAGCAGAGGAGTGAACGAAGCAATGTGTTGAGCCAAACCAGGAATGAAACGCCGAATATAATTTACTTTGCCCATAAAAATCTGGAGCTCTTTCACGGTGCGTGGAAGAGGCATGGTAGTGATAGCTTTTGTCTTGTCTGGATCGACCTTGATTCCTTCTGCAGTGACCAGGAATCCTAGAAACTTTCCGGAGGAAACACCAAAAGCACACTTCAGAGGATTCATCTTTAACTTATACTCCCTGCATCTTTTGAAAACTTGTCTCAGAATTTCCAGGTGGGATGCTCAAGGTTTCGACTTCACCACCACATCGTCGACATAATCTTCTACTTGCTTTTGCATCATGTCATGGAATATTGCGGTCATGGATCGTTGATAAGTGGCTCCTGCATTCTTCAAGCCGAAATGCATCACCGTGTAATGAAAGTTTCCGATGGGAGTTTGGAACGCGGTCTTGTTAGTATTATGTTCATACATCTTGATTTGGTTATATCCGCTGTAACAGTCCATGAATGAGAACATGTCGTGACCACTGGTTGCATCAACGAGCATATCAATGTTGGGTAAAGGAAAATCATCCTTCGGGCAATAATTGTTCAGGTTCCTGAAGTCCATATAGCATCGGATTTGACCATTATTCTTCTTGACCGGGACAATGTTCGCCAGCCAAGTTGGATGTTGAATGAGTCTAATGAACCCTGCTGTTAGTAGCTTCTGGATCTCGATTTTGATTTGTTCCTCAACATCATATCTGAACAGCCTAGGCGGTTGCTTGATAGGTTTAGAACCGGGAGTGATGTGCAGATGATGAGTGACTAATTTGTCATTTACGCCGGGCATCTCTTCGTACGTCCAGGCGAAGATATCTTGATACTCTTTCAATAGACCTATCAATCCTTCTCGTTCCTCAGATGATAGAGCATAACTGATTAAAATCGGCCTTGGGTGTTCATTTGTTCCGATGTTTGTAGTCTCAAGATCGTCAATTGTGGAATCTATACTATCTTGTAACTGTCGTGGTGCATCTCGAATTTCTTCATCGGGCGATTGCTCACTCTGGCATGATTCTTCAGGGAGGGGAGACTTTTCATCGACCTCCCCTGCTAATTGCTAAACTTTTCGACTGAGATAAATTACTCTCCCTTCTGCATCATAATCAGTAATAAAATTGGATTTTTTTTATGAGTTGTACCTTGACCCTGACGACGCTTGAGCGGTGTGGTAGACGGTTTGATGGATTTAGCATCTGTCGATGATGGTTTGTCATTTTTCTTGATAGATTTCTAGCCTGGGAGTGGAGTACCGTAGATATTGCTTGGAGGTTCGGGGATGCTCTTTGGAGGTTCCAGGAACTCAGCATCATAAACCGGAGCATAAGGAGACACTAAAGCTGCAATGCGGACAATTTTGTTGTTGAGAAAAGCTTTCATACATTGATGGTACGTCGAAGGAACAACTTTATTGTCATGGAGCCATGGTCTTCCGAGTATCATGTAATAATCAGGGTCTTTCTCGATCACGTGAATCTTGACAGTGGATTAAATCGGCCCAATTTCAGATCCACATAGACGTACCCATATGTGTTACTCTGGATTCCTTCAAAAACCGTCATTAATATGGGATGATGAACGATCTTGTTTTGTGGAACTTTGTCCTCCTTGAGAGTCTTCATAATGATGAGATTTGTAGAAGCGCCTGTATCAATGAGAACTCTCCTGAATTCAGAATCCTTGATAGAAGCAGTTACGAACAGGGCTCGGTTATGCCCTTCCTCTGCCATTCGGTCTTCTTCAGTGAAGGTGATGTTGTTGATCGAATGTTCAGATACCATGGACACTTGTTCGACCACCAGAGATGATGGAATTATTCGCGCGTCAGATGATATTTGGTTGAGAGCGGCAAACGTGTTCGTACGCTGATCTCTGGAGAAATGCAGGAGTTCACATAGATTCTCAATTAAATGTGTAACTTCCTATTCCACCGGCTTTTCATAAGTGGTGAAACTGTTGGTTCGAGGATGATCATCGATTGAGGGATTAACCATCAGTGTCGGAATTTATTGAGCATGGGCGCTACTCAAATCTGATGTCAACCTGACGAGGAAATTCAATATGTTGTTCAACGTCTCTTTTATCAGGTCCATGTTCCTTGTATGAATATCCTGTACTTGTGCCAACTCGATCAAGTTCGGGATTTCCACGTCGACTGTTCCATTGGATGGAGTGTTGGAAGGAGGAACATTTCCATTCGAAAAATTCTGAGTGGAATTCGAAGTAGTTGAGTTATACCTAAGACCAACCATCTTATAAAAATTTGAGATTGCAACCGAGAGATTAATCTCCCACTGTGGTCGCCAATCTGTAGATGGGGAAAAACGATTTGCTGGTTTTTAAAAAATTGAGGAGATGACGGTTCGGACGAGACTCCTCGAACCGAGCAAACTGCTTAACCTCACACAGATACACTACACGGGAGAACTTTGAGTTCGAGAGATCAATCTGTAGGACTCCGGCCCAAACCAAGTCAATGGCCGTTCCATAGTCAATTCGGTCACAAATAGGGAGATGGGTTGATCTGCAGGAGGGAAGTTGATAATTGTGTGGGATCAATAGTGATCAAGGATTGTGGATGTGTTGAAGGTTTCTGCAAATTGATGAACTGTTGATTTCGAATAAGTTTCGGTTGATTGATGGAATTTCTGAGAGTGATTGCTCGAAAAATTGTTGTCGTTCAATCGTGGATCCAGAGACTTATTTATATTGTCAGAATAGTAAACACATTGATCCCTGTAAGTGTACGGTTTCTTGAGTGAAAGAGTGGGAAAATGGGAACTCGTGGTGAAACCAGTTCCAGGTCGTGTGGAGACTTGATTAACCGTCCACCCACTACTTTGCTAACTCCTTCAACCGTTTGCACAACTTACTCACATTTATCATCGTGGATGAACACACGTGCCGTAGGCCGCCAGACCAAAACCCTAAGTGATATCCCCCATGTGACGTGATTGATGTCTCACGAACGTTGAGTTTGCAATGCAGACTTGTATTTAATTAGTCGGTTGTTGACTGATTAGATAATGAGTCTAGGTTTTTGTTGAATTGAGCATGATTGACGAATGCTCAGTGATTCATGGATTAATATTGCTCATCTGAGCAGATATTGTAAATTTGACGAACTGTTGAATATTGAGTAATATTCGACGGAATACTGATAGTTAGTTCAATATTCGAGCAACTGAGCAAGTATTGCTCAATTCGACGAATTACTGAATATTGATAGTCAGATCAATATTCAAGCAACCGAGCAAACATTGCTCGATTCGACGAATTATTGAATAAGATAAATTACTAAATATTAATAATGGGATCAATATTCGATCAACTGAGCAAGTATTGCTCAATTCGATGAATTACTGGATATTGATAGTTGGATCAATATTCGAGCAACTGAGCAAGTATTGCTCAATTCGACGAATTATTGGTAACGTGACCCAATAAAATATTAATTAAAATATTGGTAGCCTACCAAATATTATGTAATTAATCTGAATGTTGATTACTGGATCAAACATAAATTTATTAGTGTTTGAACTTGCTCAGAATGATGATTTTGTGGAGCGTTTGTTTGAAACCCTAATTTTTGATCAATTGTTCGTCAATTGACGAATTGCTGAAAATAAGTCATGAGTGAGGGAGGGACCGACCACATGGGATAATGGACGACCATGTGGTGCCTAATTTCTTTAGAGTGCACCATGGTCCTGAGTTGACCGGTTGGTGAAAGAATGATGATTAAATGCAAGCTTCATCATTCATTAAAATAGTGCTCGTCTGAGCATTAGGTAATAAAACCTAATTTATGGAGAAGTGAGAGACCGGCCAAGAAGGCATGAAACCGGACCTTGGTGGTGTGGGACCGGCTGATGGTCGATTGAGAAAATTTCAAGTTGGTTGGAAAGAGTTTGGACCCAATATGAGCAATTGACCAAATTAGGTCAAAATTATAAAAATGTGTGGGACCGGCTCCTTGCAAGCCTTAGGGCCGGCCTTGGTCGGTCAAGGAAGCATGACCGTTTCACGATAATGTCCTTGTCTCAATCCTGAGAGTTTTGGTGTTTTCTGGTGTGCGTTTGAGCAATATCTCGTATTTTCAGAAGAGTTCGATCTTTGACTGAAATTCTTGATTTTGCTCGAATGAGCAAGTAGGACTTTGCTCGTTTGATCAAAATTTGGAAAATATTAAAATAATAATATTTTATTATTTGGCGCAAGTAGCCTAGTCGGTCATGTGACCATTTGACTTTTGGCTTTTTCATGGTTTGGGCAATATTTAAGAAAATATGAAGAAACCATGATTTTTGTTCGAACGGAGGAGTTTCGTGAGATGAGAGAAATAATAATTATGAAAACAAGGGATTGCAAGGTGTTGGACCGGACACGGCTAGGACATGGCCGGCCGGCTAGGTAGCCCGGTCCCGCAACACCTTTCCCTATTTTTACTATTTTCATGAAACCGTGAAAATATGGAGAAACCGTGAGTTTTGCTCAAACAAGGAAAGTTGCTCGAATGAAGGAGTTTTCATGAGTTCATGAAAATAAATAAAATAAGAAAAATAAAAGGAAGAGGCGTGGGGGACCGGCCTCGGTGGCATGGCTGGCCGGCCGGGGGGCCCGGTCCCTAGGCGCCTCTTTTTTATTATTATTTATTATTATTATTTTCTCTCTCCTATTTTGTGTGGAATTCCTCGTTTGTCCATATTTTGAATGCTCGTTCGTGCATCATTGTTGAGTACACCTGCACCATTTTATTGGGCTTACTCGGTGATAGTCCAGATGCCCGATTATTGAGTAATTATTACTAATTCATGAAATTCAGCGGGAATGATTCATGAGACGGAGCAATAATCATGAATTGTGCATCTATTACCAATCCATGAATCCAGCCGGGGAATTCAGGGAACGGGGCAATGAGATGAATTGGTTATCTATTACTAATCCATGGAGTCAGCCGGGGATTCATGGAACGGAGTAATGAGATATAATAGATTATTTTCTAGGAATTCAGTGGCGAATGTCACAGTAGAATTAATCTATTATAGAATAGAGATATGAGATAGTTGAAGCATCATACTCGTTCTGAAAGGTGCATAGTCAGGGAACAACGTGCAGCGTTGTTAACGTCCTGAAGGCGTTTAGCCCCTCAACAAACAATTATGTAGGAGAGTCGCCTGAATCTATACATGGTCTCTCTACATAGTCAGGGAATAGCGAGTGTCGCCGACGTCCTGAAGGTGTTTTTCCCTCTCAACAAACAATTATGTAGGAGGACCACCCAATCATTCTTCTATGTAGAGGCGAGTCTCTATGTAGTCAGGGAACAACGAGTGTCACCGACGTCCTGAAGGCGTTAAGCCCTCTCAATAAACAATTATGTAGGAGGACCGCCCAATCATGTTATTCTACATAGAGGTCATAATGAAATGCGCAGCATAGAACGCCCAGCTAGTGGGAGGCCTTTCGAGAATCATATTCATCATGGCTCTGAGAGGAACTCGATCAGAGATCGTGAAATGGTTCACGGATCGTAAAATATGAATCATCACATGCGTTCTTGAAGCCGGGTCAGAAACATGCAGTATCATGATTTTACGATTTTTTCCTTTATTGAAAATCCACCATCAACAATACCCGTATGCAACCTGATTCAACATTTGAAGTCCGGGAACCATAGTATGCATACCCGTATGCGTACTGATTTCAACTGATGTTGGTCGTGAACGTCAGTATGCGTATCCGTTTGCATACTGGCGAACTGACCAGGTCCGGGAACTCTAAGTATGCGTACCCATTTGCATACCTGAGTGGGTTAAGTACTAAAATCGGTTTATTCGTGAACAAATACATTTACTGTATATAACAAGGAATGCAATCTTTACAAACCGTGGCTATAATGTTCATGAATTTATTCGAGTGAATCAAAATCGATTTTGCTTATATGGTGTCTTGTATACTTCTATGAGAATATAAACAATTGAACAACTCTATAACTAGTTTCATTTGAGTAATTTGAACTAGTTGTGATTAAGATGAACAAGGTTGATATGAAAGTGTTCATATGGCTAACTTCGGTTAACTATTGTTTGGCCAACTAAGTGTACACGTTTAGGTACGGTTACCCATATCTAAATGAAGGTACATTTTATTTGTGTGTAACATGCTAAGATAATCTAACAGTTGAAAGATATTAGGTTGACTCTAATCAGGTTTTCATCTAACGGTGAATATTGAATGCTTTGTTACCAAGGTAACATTGATTGCAAACCCTAATTTGAAGACTATATAAGGGAGGACTCTAGTAATTGGGAAAACTAATCCCCACACCTCTTGTGTGATACTAGTTGCGACTAGAGTCGATTCTCCTTTAACCTAGGTTTTTCTAAAACCATTATAGGTTAACGACTTAAAGACTTCATTGGGATTCTGAAACCAGACCCAACTATTTTCTATGTAGTTGCGCGTTCTGATCTTACTTTGTTTTATCGTATTGAGTATTATCTTCTCTAATATTTGCTCGAGATTCAATCTCCGATATGTAAGATAAAAAGTAGTCACAAACATCTTCGTCTCATCATTTGTGATTCCACAATATCTTATTCCGCTACCATATGGTTAAGATCTTTGTGAGGTGATTGATATTACTAGGTTGTTCTTCGGGAATATAAGTCTGGTGTATCAATTGGTTCCTGTTCACCTTGATTTATCAAAAAACGGAACAAAAACTCATAGGTACTTCTGTCGAAGACAGATTTTATCCATTCAATAGACTTTTCTATGTGATACAGATTTGTTTATCAAGTCTTCGACTTTGGGTCGTAGAAACTCTTAGTTGTGGGTGAGATCAGCTAAGGGAATCAAGTGCGTAGAAACCTGCTGGGATTCAGAGGTGTGAGGAACGCGACTGTACCTTAATCAGTATGAGATTGGTTAGGGCTCAACTACATTCCAGTCCGAAGTTAACTTGTAGTATGCTAGAGTCTGTAGCGGCTTAATACAGTGCGATGTTCAAATCTGGACTATGTCCCGGGGGTTTTCTGCATTTGCGGTTTCCTCGTTAACCAAATTTCTGGTGTCTTTGTTATTTCTTTTCCGAATTATATTTTCTATATAATTAAAATATCACAGGTTGTACGTAGTTCAATCAATTATATAATCCAACCTTTGGTTGTTGATATAAATTGATTGAGACTTGAGCATTGGTCTTTGGTACCATTCAAGTTGTTTCTCATATTAATCAGGCTCGCGGATTTCTATCTGTTTGATTTGATGATTACATTGAGATACAGAGATATAACTCTTGGATGTATTTTCCTTGATTGAGTATGATTGTCTAGTTGATTCTCTTGGAAATATATTGGAGTTAGTCCATACAGATTGCCTAAACGAAATACTTGGTGTGGTTGTTAGACCCCCGCTTTTTCAGTATTAGCTTGATGTCATGTGGTTGCCTTATTATATTTTGGGAGTATTTAGTTAAGCTTTGGGTGTCTTTATAAATTTCTATTTTTTGTTATTTTAGCCGCTAAGATTCGAGCACGTGTCGTGTTAGGATTGAGTCTTGTTGAGTTAGGGTTTACCCTCTTAAATGTGTAAGGATTGCGGCTGTAAGAGTCATTATGATTATTCAATTCAATATAAATTAGTTCTCGGGATGACTTTCGGATCAAAGGTTACCATTTCCGATTTATCCGTTATTTCAATTTGTTCAGTATAAAACAATTGGCATCAGAGTCGTCCCTTCCTAGCACCATGGGAGGACAAGGATTTCAAGTTACAAAGGATTTACAAGATACACAGAAAAAACAACACTCAGTTGGATAAGGTTAATCAAGATGTTTCTGAGATGAAGGAACAACTTAATCAGGTGCTTCTTCAATTAAAGAACTTGAACAACAGAGATAGTGGTCAAGGGGAATCAGGTACTATGCCAGGATCGATATCACAGGAAGGAGAAGGAAGTAATGGAGTATTTTCTAATCAACACACTGAGAATCGGGGTTTCAATATCTACAATCGATTTCCTAAGCTGGATTTTCCGAGATTCGATGGGAATAATCCAAAAGGTTGGATACAAAAGTGTGGCCTAAAAGTTAACATTAGTTCTCTCTCCTAGCATGTGATCGCAGTTAAACTAGCAGCGACATTGAAGCGCTGAATGGTTCAGCGCTAAAAAAGTCACCTTTTCGCTGAATGGTTCAGCGCTGGGCCATTTATCTTTTAATATGACGGCTGAGATTTAAAGCGCTGAACCGTTCAGCACTGGGATGACGTGGATTGCTAATCTACCATCTAGATTAGCACTCCCATAGGACTTAGGAGGTAGTCCTAGCTGATGTGGACTGCTAATCTAGCTGCTAGATTAGCACCCATAGGACTTAGCCTTATACTAGGGCATTATCTAACCAAGCTATAGTCCATTTGCCTCTCCAATTTTATTGGTGAAAAGGAAAGAAAATAGCTGGAGATTTTGTGTTCACTATAGGAGGTTAAATGATATCACTATTAAGGATAAGTTTCTCATTCCTATAATTTATGAACTCTTGGATGAGTTACATGGTTTCGCAGTTTTCGCAAAGATTTACCAGATCAGGGTACCATCAGATCATACCTTTCCCACCTGACATACCCAAAACAACATTCAGATCTCATCAAGGTCACTATGAGTTTCTTGTTGTTAAAGCATAGCTCGGTTGAACCCACTAAGCGTTGGTATGTCAAGTCTGGTTGTCATATTTTAGTGAATCAAAACTCATCTAAAGAGTCGCTTGATTATGTACTAGAGACAACTTCGTATAGGTTAGACTAAAAAGTCTAGGATTATGAGACATACAAGTATTACTCGAAGACTTGAAGAATGTGAAAAAGTAACAAGCTACAACGACGACATCATCCTTCCTCTTGAGGTTGGTAATATTTTGACTTGAACTATTTCATTCCTAACGTATCTTTCAAGTCGTGCTATATTGAAAACATAACTGCGAAGCTGTGTTATACTCTAGTAGTAAGACATGATCATATGATCATAATGTTAAGGAATTAGGATACAAAGTATAACGTTTATCTTTTGAACTTCGTATATAAGACATCGACATAATCGTATCAATATGATTGTGATTATGTGTATGGGTAAAGGTGAGGATTTCATCCTAGGAAACAATGTTTATATTTATTTAAATGAAGTACATTCATGAACTTGTTTTATGAATCGAAAGGGAAATCGCTAGGCTTATTGGTATTGTTAATCATTTCATATCTTTGGATTACCAATATGTGTGAGTTAGTAAAACCGATCATAATTTATTATGTATCTTGGTATAACTAGTCACAGTGCCCGACTTATGATTTGGTATGACTTTTATTAGTGTAACCGATCCTAAGTAATCACCTGAGATGGTATGATCGATATTTGTAATTGGTATGGCCGATCCTAGTAAATGGTGTGTCGATCACAAAAGAGTTATGTAATTGATCCTTGTAATTGGCATAACCGGTCCTAGTAATTGGTGTAAACGATCCTAGTGACTTGTGTAACCGATCACAAGTAATACCATAAGGATATGGTAACCGGTCCTGGTAATTGACGTAACCGATCCTGGTAATTGATGTAACCGGTCCCAGTAACCATATTAAGGTAGAACCGATCCTTGTGTTTGGTAGAACCGTAAACCCATGATTAGTGATTTGATATTTGATCAATCACATAGTTGTCTTGGAATACAGATGAACCAATTATAAACTTGTTTGGAAGTGTGGTATAATCGATTCCAAGATTGTAAATATGAAAGAGGATTTACAAAGAAAAGATGTCGACATACTTTGAACATGATCAGTAACTCTTATCTTTTATTGTTCAAAGATATTCCTTAATAACTCAAGGAGATCCCGGACCGAAATAAATTAAGAATCTTTTAATTAAGGTTGTTAGTTTTATATGCTTTAATTACCTGCAATTAAATGCATATCTCTAGAGAATAAAAATTGGTAATGTGCATTTACTAATTGGAGATTTTCTAGTGAGATTTCGGAAATATTGGACAAAGCATTTCCAGGAATTATGAAAACCGATTTGGGAATTTATTGCATATCTTGAGAATATTCGGCTTTGGAAATTCCTTGGTGTCCAAACATCCTTGGTCTATAAATACCCAACTTTTCATTTCGAGCAAACTATCCTAAGAGTCAGGCAAACTTCATCTTTTTGTTGTTTCTGGTGGAGCTGTCTATCCGGAGAGGAAAGTACCCTAATTAGGCGAAATCTCTTACGACCGCTCGTTTAAAGACTTCTGTGGGATCAAGAAGCTCTACGAGTATCTTTGGTGGGAAACTAGATAATTGCAGTTTATTTTAGTTTTCGATTGATTTGATTGACTAACGGTTGTTGAACTTTAATTTCACCTTTGTTTATTCTTGAGAATCTTCTCTTCTGATATAAGATTCACTCAAACTAGATCGAAGTATCGACGGGATCTTTAGAACTGTTTGTAGATCTAAAGACGTCTTGTGATAATCCATTGTTAACAGACTCCGTTCTGCGCGTGATTGATCACAAGAGATTCAAGTGGTGTTGTGCGGGTGTTTATTGAAGATTAAAGAAGATTTGAAGACAAAGAAGATTTCTGATTTGGTTTCTATATCTTTGGATGTGCACAAACCTTGATCGGCTGGAATCCAACTAGAATCAGATTTATTCAATTGATTAGTTGTGTAAGATCGGCATCACTTTATAGTTTCTTTGTTGATTCTATATTGATTGATTGCAAATATAAACTCTGCTACTTTGGTAGTTGTTGGATAAATTGATCTGACCAGGCAAAAGAGTTTATTGGTTAAACGGAAGAGCCTTTGCAAATGACTTGAGATATCTTTATCTGAAAGAATCAAGAGAGTTGTTACCAAACAGATTTGTTGTTCCTTTACTGTTTGGAATACGATCAAAAGGAATTGTTCTAGTGCGTGCACTTATTGAATGTCGGAAGCGCAGGGATACTAAAGAAACTAAGTGAATTATAGGCTTAGTTGCTTGGTCTCAAATATACGAATTTGGTTTAGATTTTGTATAGCGGCTTAATTCTGAGAGTATTCAATTCAGGTCTAGGTCCCGTTTTTTTTTTGCATTTACGGTTTCCTCGTTAATAAAATCTTGCTGTGTCATTTACTTTATCTTTCCGCATTATAATTGTTTTATTATAATTAAAGTAAATTGCACTTGTACGTTAACAAGGCACTTGATATTGATCCTATTGGTTTCGGTTATTACCGTACCTTTTATCAAGTGATTACTTTGTTGTTGTATTGTCTCGATTCCATATCCATATACGATCACACAAAATGTATTGGATTTCTCCACTTGACTTTGATATTTAATTCATGAGTTAGGCCAGGTCAGACTAACCCTATATCAAGTGGACACTGTGTTGAAATATTCCTTGAGTGATTGTTGTTCCAAGAGGTTTATACACAGTTAGTCTTGTATAGGTTTTGATCAAAATAAAAGATTGTGGTGTATTTGGGTACCCTCCTCTTTTCACTTGTCATGCCATTTGGTGATGCGTGTCGTAACCACAACAAATTAGTGAATATTTTTCCACTCAATTAACAAGTAATATGGTGGTAGTTAAGTTCGTTCCCACGAGGAGCAAGAGGTTTTAGTTGTCTTATAATGTCACAAAAAGGGTGGTTTTGGTTTTAGATTTTATAAAGCAAAATAAATAAACAAAGCAATTAAAAGATAAAGGAAAATCAATAAGAGAAGTTAGATCAAGGAATCCTTCTTCGCTGCAAAATAATGATTCAAGTTATGTTCTTTTCCACTTTTTATTAGTCACAAATTATCACCAACCGTAGATATAGCAGCTAGATCAGTGCTAACCCCAAAATCCCTTGTATCACCGGATACGGAAGTTCTCGCCTACCGGATTCTATTTATCAAACCATCAAGTAGTAGATCACTCAAGATGTAATTTAATTAAACGCATTAAGATTTGTGAATTTATTAGGTTGATATTAGTAGTTAGACTCTTAGATCAAGGTCTACTTGCTAACGTTGTTTTCACACACAATTGCTCCACGGAATCCCTCCGCAAGGTCTCGTGTTTTCTACTTGTGTAAAGAGTCAAGAAACGATTACTTATCCCCTAACTTCTACTAGCTTTAGATTGAGTTAACAAATCGATTTAGCATGCATTCTAAACAACCTATCAAACAATCATAAACACTCATATTAGTAAAAACAAACGATAATCATGTGAAAACTTCGAAGTAGATTTAAAACAAAACTCAAAACATGTTAAGAACTAGGAATTCATCCTCAATCAATAATAAAATTAGCTACTCATGGTTTTGAAGTTCACAAAGAATAAAGAAAAGAGAAAGCAAACAAAAACCAAAGTGTAGTGTGTGTAGAGGTGTAGAAGTGTATAAGTGTAGAAAAGTGTATGTAGAGAACTTCTCTATTTATAGGCCTCAATTTCCTTGCAATTCTCTTAGGAATAGAATCCCTTTTCCATTATAAGTCTTCTTTCCAAGTTCAAGTCTTTCTCAAATCTTCCATCTCCTCTTTCCAAGTTAAGTCCAATTCCTCAAACCCAAGTCTTCTCACCCATGAGAAAAACACACAAAAATCTGTAATTTTGAGTCTCCGACGAAGTCCCTAAGATCACCGGGATCCGGACAGAAAAGTACCGGAATCTTGCCGCCGGTCACCTGAGTTTCTTCTCTATCGACAGAATATTCTGTCAAGGTTCTGTTATACTTAACAGTCAAACCGTTAGTCAATTAGGTCAAGGGAAGTAGTCAGCCATCTTGAGTCAGCTTCTCAGTCAGTCTTACTGAGCTTACTGGATCTTACTCAGCTGAGTCAAGGTGTTGGATTGGCTTGTCGGACTCGTCTGGAACGGTCATCGCTGGCACCGAGTCGACTCGTCGGAGTAGAAAATCCGACAGAGTTTCCTCTGTTTCAGGTGTATTCCCAGACCAATTTCAGGCCTTTCTTTCTTCACCTGTTAAGAACCTAACACATACATCTAGTCCATTCACAGTTCTTCACTGCAGCACCAACTTCATCATTCACCATTTCCTCCTCTTTCCCTGTAGATCAAAACAACTCCAGAATGAGCTTCATTCCTCTTTCAACAGACCACCAACAGCACCAAAACCCCAATTTCCAAATTCATCCATCTCCATCGATTAATTGCTGAAACCCACTCCATCTTCACTGTTTGAGTTATGACATCACCAGTATCTTCCTAATCGTTCTTCAAGAACAACGACACAAACTTGTATCTTCAATCAATTCTGCTCAAAACCATCAGCCATACAAACCCATCTTGATTAACCCTTGATTCTCTCCTCTGTGACATCAAATCCCATCATCTCAATTTCAGTTTCAAAAACAGCGACAGATCCCCTTGATTCCTCTCGATCTAACCTTCAATCAAACCCTAATATAGCAACACCATCGTCTTCTTGAGTCAATCATCAACTGCAGCAACTCATACTCTCAGCTTTTTCTTGATTTCTCTCGATTTAATCACTCGGACCAACAGCAGCAGCCATTATTTCTCAATTTCAGGGGAAATGAAATGAATGAGAGAAAGTGAGGCTTCTCTCGATATTAGGGTATAGGTATTTGGATGATTACACCCCAGGAATAGGGACCACCCCCAGTTTGGGTGCTAATAGTACAACCATCTTCTGGATAAGGGCTACCCAGTGGCAGCCCCATTTCTCTCTTTGATACATGGACGCCCAGAGCAACTGCTTAGGTGCCTTTGTACTTTTCTTTATCGGCTACCCCTTAACATAGACTCGGCTCCCAATATTATTGGCCTTTAAAATAACTATTATGCCCTTTGTTGCTCAAATTGGGTAATTTTTTCTTCTTTTCTTCCGGATGACTCCAAAGTAGCTAAACACTCAAAAACAAACGTAAAGTACATAATTTACATGAAAAATAGCAATGAAAGCATATCCAATAGATATTAATTCAGGGTGTATTCTACACCTATCATTTGGCCTCACCGATGCCCCTGCCACCTTTCAAGCACTCATGAATGACATCTTCAAGCCATTCTTGAGGAAATTTGTTCTAGTTTTCTTTGATGATATTCTTATTTATAGCCCTGACATGAAATCTCATCTGCAACACCTCCAGCAAGTACTTTCTGTTTTGAGACAACATCGGTTGCATGCCAAACTCTCTAAATTATATTTTGCACAATCTGAATTAGAGTATTTGGGTCACATCATCACAGCTCAGGGTGTTATAGCTGACCCTGCCAAGATAAGTTGTATGACTTCTTGGCCAACTCCTAAATCCATCAAAGAATTGAGAGGATTTTTGAGTCTCACTGGCTACTATAGAAAATTTATTAACGATATGACACTATAAGCAAGCCATTGACTGAACTGTTGAAGAAGAATGCTTTTAAATGGCATGCAGCTGCTAATGATGCTTTCAATCAACTCAAGGTGGCAATGACTACTACCCCTGTTTTAACACTTCCAGATTTCTCAAAGAGGTTCATTTTAGAAACAGATGCTTGTGATACTGGCATTGGAGCAGTTTTGATGCAAGAAGGAAGACCCATAGCTTTTCACAGTAAACCCTTGGGCCCAAAGGTAATGGGATTGTCCACCTATGAGAAAGAGTTAATGGCAGTTGGGTCAGCTGTTACAAAATGGAGACACTATATCCAAGGGCATCATTTCACCATCAAAACTGATCACGAGAGCATCAAGTTCTTTTTGGAGCAGAAAATCACTACATGGTTGCAACAAAAATGGCTCCTGAAGTTACTGGATTTTGATTATGACATCCAATACAAGAAGGGGGATGAAAACAAAGTTGTTGATGCTTTGTTTCGAAGAGCACACCCTGAGGTTGCACTTCAAGCCATCACACTCTCCAAACCTATTTGGATGCATGTGGTTATTAATAGCTATGTCAATGACCCAAAGGCTCAACAATTGATTTCTCAATTTCTCCTTCTGCAACTCCTGACTTTTCTTATAAAGATGAGGTCCTCATGTACAAGTCAAGATTATACATTAGTACTGCTAACAATGTCAGATCTTCCATTCTATCCTCTTTATACTCATCAGCAATTGGTGGCCATTCTGGTATTCAAGCAACAGGGCCAAGCTTCATTTTTATTGGCCTAAAATGCGACAAGCCATTCTGTCCATGGTGACCTCTTGTGATGTTTGTCAGAGAAATAAACATGAACATACTCTACCTGCTGGTCTTTTACAGCCCCTCCTTATTCCTGATCAGGTTTGGCAGCATATATCAATGGAATTCATTGAAGGCCTCCCTAATAGTGAGCACAAAGATGTTATCTTGGTAGTGGTTGACAGGTTAACAAAGTACAGCCGTTTCCTTGGGCTTCAACACCCTTATACTGCAGTCACTGTAACCAAAACATTTCTACATCACATCTTCAGGTTACATGGCTTACCCTCTTCCATCATCTCTGACAAGGACAAGGTTTTCACAAGTGATTTCTGACAAGACCATTATGATTATCGAATTCAATAGAACTTAATTCTCAGGCTGATTTTCAGATCAGAGGTTACCATTGCCGGTTTATCTGTTGTTTCAATTTGTTCAGTATAGAACACATAGTTAGTATTTTGATCTTTTGTTTAGTGTTTTTGTAATGTATTCGCCCTTCCATACCAAATCAAAAATGTGGGGCGAAGCTCCGTGCACAATAAGTTAAAAGAAAAAAAATGCCCCAGTACGTAGCACGGGCTCAAATCTAGTGCCTTATAAGCCTTATGGATTCCGCAAATATGGAATACCAATTGATCGAGAATAATATTGGGCGTGGTCATTTAAAGTCTCTTAGCACACTCCATGAACAAGATAAGGTTGTGCACGTTATTTTTGTTATTGGAATATGTTTGTTGGGGGAGGAGCCAATAGAGAAATGATGCATGCCAATTACGGAAATCTGAGAGAGCCATCAAAAGTCGAAATCCGGCTACAATTTACATTTCGCTTCAAAGTTAGAAAAAGGTGGAGAAGGCTGCAAGGGTAAAGGAAAAAAATCTTGCCGGGTTTTTTGGTATGTTCACTTTTTTTTCGATCACCAAGGTTATTTTTTATTTTCTTGCATATGCATTGTTACTTGGTAAATGTGGCTGTTGATCCGCCGATCAGGTCCCGTTGAACTTCTACTTTGTAGCTGTGCTGCTGGATCGTGTGGGGATGCATATGTTATTTGAAGGTGCCTGATATAGCAACAAATATGTTTTGGTTGACAACTAGAGTGCAATACAGCTCTTTCACATTTTCTTCAATGTTTCGTATGTGTGGTGCTTCAACAACTGAATTCTAAATGGACCCTAAAGCTGTTGTTTATACTCCACAATCTCCTTGTATTTGTTGGCAATTGGACTGTTTTTGCACCACATACATCATGGGCCTCCCAACCTCCCAACCTCATGATACTAATAGTCTTTACACATACGAAGAGACCACTAAGGGAACAGAAAAAGAAGGGGCAAAATAGTAAATTTATGCGAACCCTAGTTTAATCATAGATTGTGTCACTGGTGCAACCTCAATGAAACCTTCTCTGCCTTCATAAAAAATAAAATGAAACCTTCTCTGCCTTCAAAATTCCAGCCATTTATGTTTCTATGTGTGATCTTCACAGTGATTAGAAAGTGCGAGACGAATGTTCTTCCATAAAGTTTTATCTCTTAGATTTATTGATTTTGAGAAGATCTGATATGGATGCCTTCTTTTGAATTTCTTGCCCCAACATTTCTCGGTATCATGTGGTTAATTATGTTGATTTTTCAGTTTTAATTCAAATGCACTTCGTTCTCTTACTATCTACTCTCTAGTTTTATCTTGTTTACAAATTGTGATTCTTGACAGTGATAAGAAAGAGAGAGGGCTCTAGTGGGGTAACATAAAATTGAATCTCTTTGATTATTAGATGAAGATAATATGAACTAGGTGCCATATTTTGAATCATAGTAGTGAAACCCCCAATGTAAATTGATGCCCCCAATGTATGTAAATCTATGGTTCAAAAGTATCAGGTATCTTTTGAGTATCTATTCTTCTCTTTTATAATTGATTTCAGATTGATTTTATTTTCCCACAGTGATTGAGTCAAAATTACACTTGATATGAGCCTATGGGTATTGCTTTGACTATAAATATTGTACTACATTTTTTGTTTTACTAGAATAATATTGCATGTATTGGGTTTATTGAGTTTGAAGGCTACGTATGAATTATGATTTCTTTCCAGTTATGTGTACCAATGATGCAGAAATTGAAAACCAGTTGTGAATTGTTTTTCAATTGGTGTCAGCCCAATTGGAAAATGCTAGACTCACCGTCTGTGTGGCCCAGTTGCAGGACAACCGTATAGCATTGTTGTTTGGACTATCAATTGTGCCATTTTTGCTAGACTCACCATGGGTTTGGATCTCTCGGTGTTTCGGGTGATACGTGTGCGTTTCATGTTCACGGTCAACAATCCCAGCCCTCTGCTATCTGTAATTTTCGTAATTTTGCTGTTAGCATGCTGTATGTTGCAGTACTATCCTTACTTTTGGATTATGGTGTTGTACTGCTGGAGTTTTCTAGGGAATGGAAAAATTTATTGATATAATCTAATATTATTTCGTGACAATGCAAGTATAAATTAGTTATGAGCTGTTTATTTTGGCTTTTTCCATGTCATATATTTGTGTTTAAGAAAGATAATCTTTGAAGAGCAAAAACAATTGAGTGGGACTTCATTGTGCTGGGATTCTAACCCCAGAGAGCTATACCCCATTTAGCTACTAAAACATCTGGATTCAAACGAATTCAAAATGGGAGCCTAACTACATCTATGTTGGAAAATGAAGGAATTAATTGATGCTAAAATCCAGAAATGTGAAGCAGATGAAGGAACCCCAGGTAACCCATACTAATCCCTTTTTCTATTATTAATCGTGTTGTTCTCCAAACTGCTTTTCTAGTCAATTCAATTATTGCTGTCATTTATCCACTTATACTCATGCTTAATTTACACTGTTGCTTCTCATAATTTCTCGTAACTCTGAAGTTCATGCATGACTATATGGTTTTCGGATTAATTAATTTCTTGGAATCCACTGTTTGGCATTATCCATTGTGTTAGTTGATGCTCGGTCCGGCTAGTATGGTTACGGGCTCCATACTCAGTGTATGAAACCCCTCTGTAAAGATGACACCCAGCACTATTCAACTTTCCATTTTTGAAACCGGTTTAAAGTTAACTGTTTGTTTTATGGACTAACTGATTGACAACCCAATTAATTACAATATTCTTCTTATTTAATACTAATAAAGTTTAAAAGTAAAAAAAAAAGAAAAAGATATTTAAACGAAATTCGTTTTTTTTCCCTCCACTATTTTTCTCTAATTTTTGTTATTGAGTTTTTTTTTAGATATTTTTCTTTTGATGAATTTAGACTGTTTGCATAAAATTAGAAGCTTGTGTATGAACCCAATTGATGAATTTTAAGAGAGTTTGAATAGTGCTAGGTGTCATCTTTACAGAGGGGATTCATACCCTGAGTATGGAGCCCGTAACCATACTAGCCGGACCGGTTGACGCTTTGGTTAAGTATTTTAACATGGAAGGGTTCGCTTTACACCCTTACTATTCTAGTTATTTAGAAGCTTGTGTATGATAACATGCTTGTTGGGTTGCTTGTAGGTAAGTTTTTACTCTCTTAAAATTAGATAACCTGTCTTTCCCCTTTCTTGACTTTCATGATATGCTTGTCGCTTAGCTTGTAGGTATGCTATACTCTCGTAATTTTATATTCGTATTCCTCCTTGGTGATAAAATGCTTGCTGATTTGCTTTTAGGACAAGCTTGTTAGTTAGTATCACAGAACCTTTTGACTGTTCTGTGTTTTTTGGATTGTCTTCTTACTTCATTTAGCACCATGATTATACTCTCTTTGAATTGTCAGGGCATTGGTTCTAAGCCAACTGAACTTCAGCTGAAAAAGTTGTGCTTGTGCCTAGCACATAAACATGACATTGTCTTCATTGCTAAATCTAGAGCCTAAAAAACTAAGCTAGAGGCTACTTTCTCTGTTTGTGGTTTTACTAATTCCTGTATAGTCCCACCTGTAGGACTTTCACAGTGTTTGGGATTTTGGCTTGGAGAGACAATTTAAAGTTGGAAATCCTGCATCAGTCCAGGAGAATGGTTCGTACACTTGTGTGGTAGATAATGTAGAGATTGAGTTCCTCTACTCCTTTTATGGTCCATCCCAAGAAACCTAAAAGGCTAAAGTATTGGCTATTCATTGATATGAGCCTACAAACAATGCTAGGTAATCATTAATGTTGTTGTTTTTGAATATCTAATCTTCTCTTTTATGATTTTTATTTTCCCACTGGTGATTGAGTTTAAATTACACTTGATATGAGCCAATATTGTTTAGTAAAAACTTTAACAATAATAATACTGCAGTTATTAGGTTTATTTAGGGTGAAGACTATGTATCATCCGATTATGCTTTTCCAAGCTATTTAGCTCATGATGCCTTGACTTCATGTTTGTAAGCTCGGGTAGCTACATTCCTTCTACTGACTGCATACAATTATTTTTATAATTGTCATCAATCATTCCCTCCTACTGACTGCATACCATTTTTTGTATCTTTTTCATCAATTAGAGTAGTCTGCGACCGTTTGTGCACTGATACATCATTTGCAGTTGTTAGTATAACTACTGCAAAACTGGTTCTTACACATCCAGCATTATTACATTTTGATCTTGTCCCGTCATCTATAATGCAAATAGGTTCTCTTGGTATCAACTTTGTGTCGGAAGATGACTAAATGACAATGCTTGGCTGAGCGTCTTTGTTATTGAATAATCATCATTCATGTTGTGGTCTTGGTGTAGCTCATACTATGTTTCTCATGTACACCCTATATCCCTTACATTGGTGCCTTTTTTTAGGATTAGACTAGCATTGAGTATTATTTCTTTCTATATTAGCAATATTTTATAAGAAAGTTGTTTCTCCCCAATATTTCTAAGTATAACGAAGACTTGGTTCAGTAAGAAATTCCGACAAACACAATTCTTGATGGGTAAATTATGCTTGTTTCCGTGGGGGCCCACAAGGCTGAATCTGTTGGGACTTTTTTTCAAGACCAATTCTAGGTATCCGTAGAATTGTTGTTATTCTCTCTGTTACTATTCTTACTTTTTGGATAGTGGTGTTATGCTGTCGGATTTTTCAAGGGGAATGGAAAAATTGATGTAAGCGTGTTAAAGGAATATTTTGTTACAAAACGAGTTTGAAATAGTTCTAAGATGGTTTATAAAACCAAAACATTTCTATGTGAAAATACTGTCTTACTTTTAGAGTTAAGTCTCTAATCAGACAACAATGGAGACACGATCTTAGTGATTAGGCTTCGTCAAATGCTTTGGCATTGGAACTATGCTTAACCATGCTTGGTCTTTGAGTTAGTCTTCCATTGTCTCTGGATACTTTAAATTGAGATCATATAAAGAGTTGATGGATTTATACCCCAGTGATCTGCTTAACTATTCTAAGTATGGTTCAAGGACAATTTTCCCCTATGAAAAGTTCACGTTTTTATGCAAGAGATCGATATGATGTTTAGAAACAGCTGGGCTACATTCACTAGTTAGTTGTCTCTCGTGATCCAGGTGATGGACCTATGGTCCCAAAACCTGTGCTTTGCTGATTCTAGGGTGAGGAGTCTCCTACTAGGATTTGTGGGGGCCTGGTTTTTGGGTCCGTGAAACCCCCTCCTGAGTCATGCTAGTATTAATGGCGGCGGGGTCTTGGACCTATTTGTCCCATTCCTAATGCAAGCAGGACAGTCCGTGGGACCTAGAGTTGCCAAGGGGAATGAGAAAATTGATGGATATAAGCTTGTCATGGAACTAACTAAAAACTCACCCCTGCTTATCCTCGGGTTGGGAGATTTCCCCACCCTAGAATTACCAGGGGTGGGTTTTTGGGCCCATGGGACCTATTCTTGGGTTACTCTGGACAACAAGCAGAAGCCATCCTATGGTTGGCATTTTTGGTTTGGGAAACGAAGATTTATGTCTGAATGCCTTGAACAGTATTTTGTATGTTAAAAGTCCATCTAGCATTTTGAGTTCAAATCTCCACTTGGAGCATTGAAAGACTGCTACCACTGTAATAGTATACTGAGTAATAATCATTTTTCATCACATGCTTGTTGGTTAGGTTGTAGGTATGCTCGTACTCATAATTTTAGATCCACATTCTCCCATAGTAAGTATCATAGAATTTTTTGAACTGTTTTGTGTTATTTTGGATTGTGTTCTTACTTCATTTAGCATTATGATTGTACTCTCTTGGATCTGTCAAGGCATTGGTTCTAAACCAACTGAACCTCACCTGAACAAGTTGTGCCTAGCACATAAATCTGACATTGTTTTCATTTCTGAATCTAGAGCCTAAAAAGCTAAACTAGAGGCTACTTTCTCTGCTTGTGGCATTGCCAATTCCTGCATAGTCTGACCTGTCAGACTTTCAGAGGGGGTTGGGATTGGCTTGGAGAGACAATTTAAAGGTGGAAATCATGCATCAATCTAGGAGAATGATTCACACAATTATTACTTGCGTGGTAGATAATGTAGAGATTGAGTTCCTCTAGACCTTTTATGGTCAACCCGAGAAACCTTTAAGGCTAAAAGATTGGCTATTCATTAAGTAAATGGCTAAGGAAGTGACTATTCCATAGATTGTGTCACTAATATAACTATAAAGCCTTCACTAGTCCCTCCATTCCTAAGTCACTAGTCCCTCCATTTCAGTGACCCAACCTTGTTTTTCTTTCATCTTTCTATGCGTGATCTTCACAGCGATTAAAAAGTTTGACAGTATCATGTAGTTTAATCTCTTAGATTTCTTGATTTGAGAATATGCGTGCCATCTTCTAATTTCATGCCTGGATTTCAGGCCAAGGAACGTAGGCTTGATATTTTAATTTTTTTATCAAATGCACTTCGGCTAATACTACAGACAGTTTCACCAACTCTTTCTTAGATTGTATTACTACTTCAGTAGATTTAGCTCTCACGCTTGTTTTCAGATTAGTTTTCAGTAAAAACCTTGACTAGTCAATTGTGATTCTTGGCAGTGATTAGAAAGAGAGAAGGCTCTAGTGGGGCACCATAAAATTTTATCTCTTTGATTTTATTGATTTTTAATCTCTTTGATTTCTTGATTAAGAGATGAAGATAATATGAATTAGGTGCCATCTTTTGGATCATGGTAGTAAACTGTAAAGCTCCTATTGCAAATAGGTACCCCCTTTAGCAATCCTGTATGTAAATCTATGATTCAAATATATTGGGTATCTTTTGAACATCTATTCTTCTCTTTTATTATGGATCTCTATTGATTCTATTTTCCCACGGTGATTGTGTCAAAATTGCAATTAATATGAGTCTATTGATATTGCTTTACTTTAGAGTGTGCGAAATTATGCTACTATGAAATTGCATTCATCATCCTTTGCAGTTGTATATACCAATGATGCAGAAATTGAAAACCAGTTGAAATTTGTGTTTCAATTGGTAGCGTCAAAACAACGGTGCAGAGATGTGGTATCCACTGACAATGGGTTTAATTCGGTCCCAATTTGTGTACTAATTCCATCTCACATTTATGATATCAAACTCATTTTCATCAACTTTCAGTTTCTTTTTGTATGGTTTGTTTTTGTTTTTCCATTATTATAGTGTTCAGATGGATAAAAGTTCAGGGTTATTTATTTCCAAATGGAAAACTCTAGACTTACTGAGGGCTTGTCTCTAGCGGTACAACCCACAGGATCAGACCTTGGTCAGTCTAGAATCTCTGTTTGCAAAATGCTATGTTCACTGTCCACCTGGCCTAGGGGTGTATTCATAGGCCAAAATCCTGCTCACTTGCTAGAACAGCCAGTCTGTGGTATCCAACCCACGGTAGGTTTAGCATTGTTGTTTGGATTATTAATTTGGCCAATCTTGCTAGACTGACTGTGGGTTGGATCAGCTCCTTACTATTTATCATTTTCGTCATTCTTGTTGCAGTACTATCCCTACATTGTGCAAGTACAGTAACTTGAATAATCCTTAGTTCTTCATTTTTTATTAACGTATATTTCCTTACATTGTAAGATTTCTTACAAAATCTTCTGTCTGGAATGCTGATTCTGTGGATTTATGTCATGGTTCGGCTAGTAATTTTATTTGTGAAACATTGAAGCTGCTAGCAGTTGATACTAGGAAGTGGAACAAATATATTTTTGGCTCTCTAGTTTAGAACATCGATGATGCTAGAGAGACTCTCTGGTCGATGCTCAACTTCAGTTTAGTGAATGTCCTTCTTTGGGCCCCAGAAGTCTAGAGTGAACTGGTTAAAATTTGGTTTTTTAAACACCAAGTTTTTTCATGTGTCCACTGTTGTTAGGAGGTACAGAAATGCTATTAGAGGGTTGGACTTGTGATGACAGTGAGAGAGAATATGAATACCAATCACTTAAACGATCTCTACTCCTTACCTAGTCCAGCTAGTAGAATTGATTTTGGTGATTTTACCCCTAAGGTGATATCTGATTAAGCCAAGCATAAATTCTTCTAATTGAAGAAATCACGACAATTTTATCTTCGCTAAACCAGTTTCAAATCAAGAAATTTGGAACACTGTCTGGAGTATGGGGCCTCTTAACTTAAGGTTCCCGGACCTGATGGGGTTCAAGGTTTATTCTATGTTAGGAATTGGGATGCCATTGGTCCTTCTGTTTGTAACCTTGTCAAAGAGTTTTTGAATTTCCAATTTCTTAATTCCCAAAATCAACTCTTCCTCTCTGGTTAAACATTTTAGGCCTATTAGCCTTTGCGATTTTTTAGTTATAAATTTATTTCAAATTTTTCGGCTTCTAGAATAAAACCCTTCCTTAAAAATTTATCAGCCCAAATTAGCATGCTATTGTCCAAGGCAGATCCATTTTTGATGGTTGGATAGCTTTAAAGATAGATTTTGAAAAAGCTTATGACGATATGCGATGGGATTTTCTTCTGAAAGTACTTTCTGATCTTGGTTTGTGATTATTAGACGGAGTGGATCTATCAATGTCTCTTTACTGTTTCCTTTCAAGTGTTAGTTAATGGTGCTCCTAGTGACGTTATTTCACCAATGAGGGGTCTGCGACTGGTGACCCCATGTCTCCATATTTGTTCGTTACTGATTTGGACGTTCTGTCCAGATCGGTCACTCATGGTATCACTGCAGGCAACATTCAAGGTTTTAAAGCTGAGTCTCGTGCACCTGAGATTCATCATGTTGGAATACTAGAGAGGTGTTAAGGATATTTGAGATACCTCAAGTAAGTGGTCTGGTCAAGTCCTCAATGAATCAACGTCCAGTGTTGTTTATCCCAATTTGCAGAAGAGAATTGCTAGAAATCTTGCTGGAGGTTTGAGGATGAGACTTGGTTGTGCTCCAGGAAAATATTTAGGTTGTTACATTCTATGGGGGTAGAACTGGTATAGCTGATTAACTGAGTTAATTCTCAAGACGACTTCCTAGCTTCAAGGTTGGAAGCATCATGATTTAAACTTTGCAGGTGGAGATGTGCTTATTAAAGCTGTGTTAGACCCAGCTCTAAATCATCTCATGGTCATGGCTGCTCTTAGGGTTCCAAAAGGTGCCGTCAAGTGTATTGACAAACTTAGAAGGGATTTTGTTTGGAAGAATAGAGATGGAATTCAGAAAATGCATGCTATGAACTGGGATTCTCTTACCAAACCAACTGGTTTAGGCATTAGAGACCTTGAATTACGTAATTTTGCTTTCTTAACCAACACTGCCTGGAGAGTTCATTTGAATCCAAGTAGTGTTGTATCTCAATGGTTCATCGCCAAATATGTCAACTATAGAGCCTTAACGAAGCTGTGCTCCTCTTAAGAACTCTTCTTGGTGTTGAAAGAGTCTTCTCAAGGGCAGGGGATATTCTTGAAACCAGTATAAAATGGGCTGTATGGGATGGCACCAGCATTGATGTTTGGGATGATCGATTG
The DNA here is from genome assembly GCA_023531105.1 of Papaver atlanticum. Taxonomy (NCBI): domain Eukaryota; kingdom Viridiplantae; phylum Streptophyta; class Magnoliopsida; order Ranunculales; family Papaveraceae; genus Papaver; species Papaver atlanticum. The sequence continues at coordinate 562,465 of JAJJMB010017752.1, read as the reverse complement.
TTGGTAACTGACATCCCTCTGAGTTTGTTTAGCTGATGACATTCTTGTGCATCTCACTGTCTCAGGGGAATGAAGGTGTCTAATCTTATTAATCATCCTACTGGTCAATGTGATTTCTCCTCCATTGGAAGTACTCTTTCTGAAACATTTCATCTAGACCTGATAGGCTTATTTGGAAGCGACATGCCAGCGGAATTCCTTCTGTTAGGTGTGTTTACAATTATCTTTGTGAAGAAAATTTCAGTGGTTTGTTTCTTTCTGATCCAAACTGGCAGAAGCTTTGGAGACTTCATATCCCTGCACACATAAAGCTTTGGAGTCATAGAAAGCTTTGGTCGTAGCAAATTTGTGTGCCAGTGGTTTACTGATTGTGGATACAATTGATAATTTACTCGTTTGAACTGACAATTCTTAAACTTGCTTTGTCATAGAGGCAAAATAGAAGAAAGAAGAAATAAATTATGAGACGATGATGATAGGTGTTGGTTACCCATATTAGATTTAGTTAATAAAACTTCTACTTTTAGTCAAGAGTTGTATTTAACTTAAGTAGAGGTTGCATTTAGTCATTTAGTTCCCTAAATGCATTATCCACGTCTTGCTTCAACAAAGCAAAAAAAAGCTATCCACGTCCGAACTAACAAGCAGCAAATGTGGCCTACTCCAAGGGTAACTTTGGTAGTTTATATCCAACCTTAAAAATTTAAGTAGTAACCAACTCATTCTTACTCGGTGCCTCAGTCTTTTTCTCTGTCACTTTTCCTCCGTCTCTTTCTCTACTTTTTCACAATCTCACTGGATAGTACAACAGTTCATCTTTATACCAATAACAACACATCTTTTCTTTCTCCTTCACCCACTAACAGTGTCAACTCCATCTTCGTCTTCTATCCTTTATCTTGCCAACTCCATCTTCGTCTTCTATTCTTTATCTTGTATGCTAATAACAATAACACGTCCATCATCAAATCTCACTAGACAGACAACCATTAAACATTCTAATCACTCCTCACCTAACAAAACCAATAACGAAACCCCTAAATTTTAACCAATTTCAGCCATTAAACATTAAAAAAAAAAGGGACAGTATTATTGGGCGTGTTATTGTTATTAGCTAACAAAACGAATACAGACGTATTATTGTTATTGGCTGTTGTAATGTCTAGTGAGATTTGATGATGGGCATGTTATTGTTATTAGCAAACAAGATAAAGAATAGAAGACGAAGACGGCATTGGCACTGTTAGTGGGTGAAGAAGAAAGAAAAGATGTGTTGTTGTTGATATAAAGATGAACTGTTGTACTGTCTAGTGAGATCGTGAAAAAATAGAGGAAGAGAAGGAGGAAAAGTGAATGAGAAAGAGACGGAGGCACAGAGTAAGAATGAGTTGGGTACCACTTAGGTTTATAAGGTTTGATATAAACTACCTAAATTACCCTTAGATTAGGCCACATTTGCTGCTTGTTAGTTTGGACGTGGATAGTTTTTTTTCCTTGTTGAAGCAGGACGTGGATAATGCATTTAGGGGACTAAATGACTAAATGCAACTCCTACTTAAGTTAAATACAAACCTCGACTAAAAGTAAAAGTTTTATTAATTAAATCTAATGTGGGTAACCAACACCTATTTTCATCGTCTCATAACTTATTTCTTCTTTCTTCTGTTTTGCCTCTATGACAAGGCAAGTTTAAGAATTTTCAGTTCAAATATATCTGTTCCTTTCGCTATGACTTAAGTGTTCACAGGAAGCTGAAAAAATTGTAATTTACTCGTTAGCTGCAGTTGTGTTCAAGAGATCTGGGGTTGGATTCATCAATACTGAGGTCAGATGTTAATGGTACTTCTATTAGTGTGGACTGCATTATTCATAATGCAATCATGTGTCCTCCTCCTCATCTTGAGCTTAGTAACTGTGTTTCTCTCTTCTTGATTTTAGAAATTTGGTGTGCTGGCAATAAACTTGTCTTTCAAGCTACAGGGTTTAACGCCATAGTTATCATTCAACAATTTACTGCTCTTCAGCCGTATAATAAATTTGGACTACAACACAAGGATATTCTCCATGTGGCCAGGCATGCAGCATTCTCCGTTTGGTTATGTTAAACTTAACACTGGTGGGTATCTAATAGATTTGGGTTTTCAGGAATTGGTGTTGTTCTCCGAGATGCTTTAGACGGATTTTTTGCAGGCTCTACAAGTTACATCTATCGCAATGGAAACAGTATGGCCGAGCTCCGAGCCATCAAAGCAGGTTTTTTTGCCTTGCTTGGTGCCTAAACCATAAGAAAGTCTGTAGATAACGAACTTTCCAAAGCTCAAGCTAATGGTGCTGCTGATATACTTGCGAAAAAAAGCAGCCAACATATTCAACTTAGTTTCTTACTCCTTTTTTGTACACTGTTTTGCTGGAGGATGATAGAGGAAGGGCTTTTCCCTGGCTTGTAAATGGGGACCATGTGTTGTAACTTGTAAGCCAAAATCTGTCCCAAGACATAATATTCCCTCTATTACAATCCACTTCGTTCCAAGGACCTTGAAATGAATCTGCACATCCATCTCTAACTCGGAGTCCTAGTCAGTCTGAAAACAGGATTCTAACCGGGGAAGTGATGTTAATCTCCCATCTTTATAGCTGAAAGATAAACCTTTTCAATGGGACAACAGCTACACATGATCTCTCCCAAAAACGGTTTGAAGGTGATACAGTTAAAACAACATGGAAGAGAACGTCGCCTGGATCCTGCCTGACCTTTCCATCCCCTATGCGTTACAAGACAGTAGGAGCCAAAAATACCACGGTTTGAGAAGTCCTCCAACAATTGCAAGATTATAGATCTTTGGAGAAGCAGCCCTTCACCATGCAGCTGCTCAACAGGCACCACTACATTCCATGACAGTTCCCCCTTGAGATACATGACTGTTGACCTGCCCAAAAAAATAAAAAACAGTTAGTAGCTCACTAAAAAAAAAAAGAAGCTCTGTTTCATAGGATAGTTAGTCGATCGAGTCATGTACAGCCTACGGGTTCATTGGAAAAATATGACGTAGGTTCCTGTGGACATGGGGTCGAAGAGGATTCTACGGAACAATGTATGTCCACCTAGATTGTGGAGAGAAGATTGCAAAGTTTCTGGAACTTTGGATTTTTTTTTTTTTTTTTCTGATCATAAAAGCAAATTCATTGCTAAAAAGGAAAGTTACACAGAGTTATCCATCTCAAGAATAGAGAGGATACATCTTGGTGGAGTCTCAGCCCACACTTGGTTACAATTATATTTCTTGGCATATTTGGCTAGACCATCAGCCGCTTCATTACCGGTCCTAGGAAAGAAAACATACTTGATACTACTAATAGATTCTACTGTCCTACTAATATCCGAAAAAAGATTATGATCCTGCCAGCTAGAGTTAACAAAATTTGAAGTCACTGTTTCAATGACAGTCTTACAATCTCCTTCAATGACAACATTTTTCCAGCTCCTACTCTTTATCCACTCCACTGCTTCTAGAAGGGCTAAGCCTTCTCCATGCTCAACATCTCTAGCATTTGACACTTTCACCATGGCCTCCAGAAATTTCCCTGCACAATCTCTTAAAATTAGACCAATACCACAAGTTTTAGAGTATTTGTCAGAAGTTGCATCAAAGTTTAACTTCCACCAGTTTTGAGGAGGTTTTTCCCATTTTTTCTTGGTTTTACTGGCCTGATTTCTGCTAGTATGGTTATTATCACAGCCTAGAATGTTATACTTTGTGCGGAAGTTTCTAATGCTCATGATAATGCTGTTGGGATGTGAGTTTTTTCCTTCAAAAACTGTTATGCATCTATGTTTCCATATTTGCCACATTATGACTGAAGTTAAAAGGATACTTTTCTCTTTTTTAAAAAGAGATGCCGCTCTGATCCCGACTCAAAGTGATTTTGATCCAATCTTTCAGGGAGTTGAAGTGCAGCTGAGAGTGCATAGCTTCTGGAAGGATAGTAAACCAAATTACTTTAGCCAGGTCACAGTGTAGAATGATGTGTGCATCTGTTTCTGGGACTTACTTGCAGAAAGGACAGGAGTAATCCTCCATCTGAATGTATCTTCCCATTCCGGTTCTTGTTTGTAATATATCTTTTAAGCATCTCCAAAGAAAGAGGTTGAGTTTGTAGGGAAGTTTTAGGTGCCATATCTTCAACCAGATTTTTTGTTCATCTCTGCTAATGTAATCTTCATTGATTTCTTGGATTAAAGCTTTATAAGTAGATTGAACAGTGAAGGTACCATTTCTTGTTAAACTCCAATTGATGGTGTCTCTGGCATTTGCTGGGATTCTTATTTCTTGAATTTTCTTGCTTTCAGAGTTATTAAAATTTTGATTTATTCTTTGAATATTCTATTGCTTGGTGTCTTGCTGGATCAAGCTCTGAACCGTATCATTATTTCCTGAGTGCTGAGTTGCATTTGAGAGTTGTGTGTGATGAATATTTGCAATCCAGTTATGTTTCCATATTTTTATTCTAGAATCATCTCCAACACTCCACACATAATACTTCTTTACTATCTGCAGGCCTTTATACACGCTCTTTCGAATCCATGAACCTTGAACAGTAATTACATCACATAGTGGGTCTTTATTGTGAAAGTATTTAGCCCTTAGAATTCTAGCACGGAGAAAGTTTTGTACTGTAATCATCCTCCAAGCCAATTTTGCAAGCAGTGCATCATTAAATTTTGTAGTATTTTTGAAACCCATACCTCCAAATCTTTTTGGTTTGCACACATAACTCCAGGAGATTGGGTTCATTCCTTTCTTGTTATTAGATTTCCACTAGTATCTTCTTTGAATTTTTTCAAGAGAATCAGTCACATGCTTTGGCATTTTGAAGCATCCCATCTGATAGTTAGCCATAATCCCTAGAACTGACTGCACTTGAGTTGATCTGCCAGCTTGATCAATGATTTTTCCTTGCCAAGTACTTAACCTGCTCTGCACTTTTTCTTCTATTGGCTTGAAACTTTCCTTTTTGTTTTTGCCCAAGAAGAGAGGCAAACCAAGGTATTTTTCATTCAACCCCATTGTTTTCATTTGAAGTAAATTTGTACGATGAGAAACTCTTTGAGGTTGCATGTGTTTGTTGAAGAACACACTTGATTTTTTGAAATTTATAACTTGTGATGCAGCACTGAATTTGTTGATGATGTCCAGCAGGTTCCTTATTTCTTGATCTTTGCCTTTGCAGAATAGAAGACAATCATCTGCAAAAAGAAGATGATTAATACTTGGGCTGTGCTGGCTTGGTGTGATGCCTTGAATTTTATTTAGACTTTCAGCTTTGCATAACATTCTAGAGAACCCTTCCATACAAAGAATGAATAAATATGGAGATATTGGGTCACCTTGACGTAGACCTCTTGTTGGGATGAAAGGTTGGCAAGAAGAACCATTGAGAAGTACAGACACCGAAGTTGTTCCAATGCATTGGTTAATCATTTGGCACCATTTGTTGCAGAAACCAAGTTGCTTCATGATTTCCATTAAGAATTTCCATTCAATCCTGTCGAAGGCTTTCGACATATCCAGCTTGATACCTACTTCACCAAATTTATTTCTACTCTTCTTCATGTGATCAACAATTTCATGAGCAATTATTGTGTTATCTGAGATGTTTCTGTTTGGAACATAGGCTGCCTGGAATGGAGAAACTATTTTCTCTAGGATAGGTTTGAGTCTGTTGGCAAGGATTTTTTGAGATTATTTTGTAATTTATGTTGCAAAGGATTATGGGTCTGTAATATGAAGGGCTTTGTGGGCATTCTACTTTTGGTATCAGTGTTTGAAAGGTATAATTGAGTTCTTTTAGGAAGTAACCATTTCTGAAAAAACTTTGTGTCATGAATGTAACATCATTACCTACTGTTCCAGCATTGTTGATAGATTCCTGCTTGAAATCCATCCGGCCCTGGTGCTGCCTATGGTTTGATTTGGAAAACTGTATTTTTGATTTCTTCCATGTATGGTATTTTCGTTAATCTTGCATTTTCTTCTGTTGTTATGCATTGGCTGATGAGGTTTAGGATTTCTTCATTTATTTGTGGATTTGAAGTAGTTGTGATGGTGCTGAAATGGCTGTTGAGAAGTTGCTCTATTTCCTTTCTATTAGAATTCCACAAACCCATATCATATTTGAGAGAATCTATATGATTTATTCTTTTCCTGTAGTTAGCCCTTGAGTGAAAATAATTGGTATTTCTGCTCTCTTTCTTCAACAAATTTTCTCTAGAGTTTTGGTACTTCATGTTAGAATCCATTTTGTACCAGTGTCTCAGCTCCTTTTGTGGATTCTCCAGAGTATTGTTGTTGCTAAGCCTTTGATTTGCTTGAGCTTCTTGAATTTTCTTTTCCACCTCCTTGATGTGTTGGTGTACATTGCCAAAAACTTCATAGTTACATCTTTTGATTTCTTATTTGGTGATTTGTAGCCTTGAAAAAGTTTGGAAAGCAGCAGATCCTTGTTGTGGTTGGCTCCAGGATTTTACAATAACTTCTTTGCAGGAATCTTGTTGTATCCAGTTTTCATAGACCCTGAATGGTTTCTTGAAATCTTTCTCAGCTGGGTTTGTGTGCAGTAAAATTGGTGTATGGTCTGAACCAAAAGCTGTAAGATTGTAAGTTGTTGCTAAAGGAAAGGTATCATGCCATTTTGTGTTTTCCATCGCTCTGTTTAGTTTTGCCTCCACCAACTGATTATTTTGTCTGTGATTGCTCCAAGTGTATGGGTATCCTGAGAATTTGGCATCTAGTAAATCAGTTTGAAGTAGCCACTCCTGGATGTGTTTATTGATGCTTGACTGGCCATGAGTTGCCTTTAAGTTCTTCTCTTGAGGGTTGATTGTGATATTTAAATCTTCTATTAACATCCATGGAATCTGCATGTTCTGGCTTCTTGAAGTAATTGACTCCCAGAGTTCCTTCTTTTCTTGATATCTTGGGATTCCATACACCAGCTGTGACCATGACTTCTATCTGGTTTCTATGCTCATTTATTAACTGAATTCCCATTCCATCTTTCCATAGGAGAGCAATGCCTCCAGAGAGACCAATAGAGGACTGTGACCAAAAGTTAGGATAACCAAAATATCTTATAAAAGAATTAGTTTTTGTGTTATTAGTTTCTGTTTCTGATATGAAAACTATATCCGGGTCATTACTATGAATGCAATGTCTTAGATGGTCTCTGGCATCTTTTTGGCCAATGCCTTGGCAATTCCAATCTAGAATTTTCATTTGTTCAAGTTCTTTGTTTAAGTAGTTAAAAGAAAAAGCGTAAAAACTGTAAATATGGAAAGTTGGTAAAAAGAAACTTATAAGAAAAAAGTGTGCTTGCAGAGTTACTTGTGAGGTAAAGAAAATGGTTACTTGATCTTTTTGGCATGCATGCTGATGGTACTCAGTAATAACATTGCAATATTGGTCCCAGTCCCCTCCCTGGTCATGGTCATGCTCCTGAATTTCTGGGGCATTCTGGTATACACTGTTCTTAGCTTGACTTTTAGCATCCATGTATATAGGATTGTCAAAGTTGATAGCTCTTGATACATTTTCTCGAACTCTTTTTCCTCTTCTCTGATTAGAACCTTCACCCATCTCAGTATGACTTCCAACTTCCTCAGTGAATACATCAGTAACATGATAACCATCTGATGGCCGTTGGAACTGAACCTTGTTGACTGCTGCAACTTTATTTTTGGAGATTTTTCTGTTAATGGTTATTGGAGATCCATCTCCATACTTTGGGTTCATTGCCATAACATCTTGTAGGGACAAATTAGTTTGTCCAAATTTGAAGAGAGCTTTGTCAGCAAGAGCTCTAACAAAGTTTGCTTTCCTTTCAAACTCATCTTCATCATGATCTAGCACGAAACAAGCTGGGCATAGATTTCCTGGCTACTTTTGGTAATAGAATGGTATCCATTGAGTGTAGCCAGCACCATTCTCAGTTAACGGGCCTCTAATTAGAGGTGTTTTCACATCGATTTCAATGTTATCACTTACAACATTTGAGTCCACTGGATTTTCATCTTCAGGATCAAGAGCTATGACTTCCCCCAAAATTTTCGCAAACTTGAACATTGTTTCCTCTTTAAAGAGTTCTGGTGGTAAGTCTTTGAAATCTACCCAGAATTCTTGGGTGCTGAAATTTATTTTTGGTATCTGCACAAAAAAATTGTATGGCTTGACCATAAAGAGGCATCCATTCACAGACCATGGGGCATTTTCAAGAACCCAATTGACTTGATCCCAATTTAAAAATCTGACAATGAAGTAGTTTGGTGAAGGGTTTCTTATCTTGATTTTCTTAACTTTCTTTGCCCAAAGATTTTTGAGATGGAATTCAAGATTTTCCGGCTTCAATGGTTCAGCAGCAAGAAGTTTACCAATAATGCTAGTAGCCCATTTTGAGATTCCTCTGTCAAGATTGACACTGGAGTAAACGTAAGTTTGGCGAATTTCATCTGACTCAGGGTTATTGAGGCTTGTTGCTGTTAGAGCATAACTCGGTTGAACCCACCAAGCATTGGTATGTCAAGTTTGGTTGTCATATTTTAGTAAATCAAAACTCATCTAAAAATTCGCTTGATTATGTACTAGAGATAACTTCGTATAGGTTAGACTAGAAAGTCTAGCAGGATTATGAGACATACAAGTATTACTCGAAGACTTGAAGAATGTGAAGAAGTAACAAGCTACAACGACGACATCATCCTTCCTCTTGAGGTTAGTAATATTTTAACTTGAACTGTTTCATTCCTAACATATCTTTCAAGTCGTGCCATATTGAAAACATAACTGCGAAGCTGTGAATGATTATACTCTAGTGCACGCACTGGAACAATTCCTTTGGATTGTATTCCAAACAGTAAAGGAACAACAAATCTGTTTGGTAACAACTCTATTGATTCTTTAAGATAAAGATATCTCAAGTCATATGCAAAGGCTCTTCCGTTTAATCTAATAAACTCCTTTGCCTGGTTAGATCAATCCAATCTTCAATTACCGAAGTAATAAGATTCGGATTTGTAACAATCAAAATAGATCTCAAGAGAACTATTAGGCGTCACCAATCTTAAGCAACTGATCAATCGAATAAATCTGATTCTAGTTGGATCGAAGCCGATCAAGGTTTGTGCTACACAAAGATATGAGAAACCAATAAGAAATCTTCTTCGTCTTCAAATCTTCTTTAATCTTTAATTAAACCTGCACAACACCACTTGAATCTCTTGTGATCAATCACACAAAGAACGGAGTCTGTTAACAATGGATTATCACAAGATGTCTATAGATTTACAAACAGTTCTAAAGATCCCGTCGAAACTTCGATCTAGTTTGAGTGAATCTTATATCAGAAGAGAAGATTCTCAAGAATAAACAAACTAGGTGCAATCAAAGTTCAACAACCGTTAGTCAATCAAATCAATCAAAAACTAATAAACTGCAATTATCTAGTATCCCACCAACGGTACTCGTAGAGCTTCTTGATCCCACAGAAGTCTTTAAACGAGCGGTCGTAAGAGATTTCGCCTAATTAGGGTACTTTCCTCTCCGGATAGACGGCTCCACCAGAAACAACAAAAAGATGAAGTTTGCCTGGCTCTTAGGATAGTTTGCAAGAGATACAAACTTAGGTATTTATAGACCAAGGATGTTTGGACACCAAGGAATTTCCAAAACCGAATATTCTCAAGATATGCAATAAATGCCTAAAATCGGTTTTCATAATTCCTGGAAATGCTTTGTCAAATATTTACGAAATCCTCAATAGAAAATCTCCAATTAGTTAATGCACATAACTAATTATTATTTTCTAGAGATATGCATTCAATTTATGGTAATTAAAGCATATAAAACTAACAACCTTAATTTAAAGATTCTGGATTTATTTCGGACCGGGATCTCATTGAGTTATTAAGGAATATATGAAAAGGCGAGGGTACCCAAATATACCTCAAGCTAAAACTTTTACACCTATAAGTCCTTTCTCCGAAAGTGATTGTCTATGGACTGAGTCGAGACAATACAACTAATCGGTTCACACTTCATGTGATCGTCTATGGATACGAGATCGAGACAATACAACAACGAAGTATGTTTACTTGATAAGAGGTTCGGACTTAACCAAACAAAATAGGATTGCTATCAAGTAAATAGGAATTAACGTTTGGGTAATTCACTGTAAATTATAATAACAATAATTATAATTGCGGAAAATAAAAGTAAATGACACAGCAAGATTTTGTTAACGAGGAAACTGCAAATGCAGAAAAACCCCGGGACCTTGTCATGAATTGAATACTCTCAGGATTAAACCGCTATACAAAACCAAACCAACTTCGTATAGTTGAGACCAAGCAACTAAACCTATAGTTCACCTAGTTCCGTCTGTATTCCCACGCCTCCGACCTGTAATAAGTCACGTACTTGGAACAATTACTTTGGTTCGTATTCCAAACAGTAAAGGAACAACAAATCTGTTTGGTATGAACTCTCTTCAACCAAGTGATGTGAGTTCGACAAAGGCTCTTCTGTTTATCTCAATAAACTCCTTCGTCAGGTTCTTAGATCTATCTTATTCTCAACTACCAAAGGTAATTGTTAAGATTTTGCAATCAATACTTTTAATCACAAAGAATTGTATTGATGCCGATCTACACTACTAATCAATCTAATCTACCACAAGGATAAACCGATTATAGTTGGATCCTCTTTTACCGAAACAAGTATTGTGTACACCACAGATTATAAACCCAAATATGAAATCTTCAAAGTATTCTTTGTCTTCAAGTCTTCTTTGTCTTCAAATCTTCTTTGTTCTTCAATAAACACATGCGCAAAACAACTGGAATCTCTTGTGATCAATCACGCACAGAATGGAGTTTGTTAACAATGGATTATCACAAGATCGTCTTTAGATCTACAAATAGTCTAAAGATCCCTGTCGAAACTTCGATCTAGTTTGAGTGAATCTTATATCAGAAGAGAAGATTCTCAAGCATAAAAAAACTAGGTGCAATCAAAGTTCAACCACCGTTAGTCAATCAAATCAATCGAAAACAAAAGATAAACCGCAATTATCTAGTTTCCCACCAACGGTACTAATAGAGCTTCTCAATCCCAAAGAAGACTTTAAACTGAGCGGCCGTAAGAGATTTCGCCTAATTAGGTTACTCTCCTCTCCGAATAGGCGGCTTCACCAGTAACAACACAACCGAGGAAGTTTGCTGTCACGAAGGATTAGTTTGCCCGAAATGCAAACTTCAAGTATTTATAGACAAGGAAGTTTGGACACCAAGGAATTTCCAAAACCGAAAATATTCTCAAGATATGCAATATATTCCAAATTCGGTTTCCATAATTTCTGGAAATGCTTTGTCCAAAATATTGACCGAAAATCTCTTTGGAAAATCTCTTACTAGTAAATGCACATTACTAATTTTCATTTTCCTAAAATAAAATTAAAAACCTTAAATAAAAGATTCTTAACTTATTTATTTTTCGATCCGGGATTTTCTTCCTTTAGCTATTAAGGAATAACTTTGAACAATAAAAGATAAGCGTTACTGCACGTGTTCAAAGTATGTCGACATCCTTACTTTGTAAGTCCTCTTTCTTACTTACAACCTTGAAACCGATTTGCCACACTTCCAAACAAGTTTAGAATTGGTTCATCTGACTTTCAAGAACTATATGATTGATCAAGAACACTCAATCACAAATCATGGGTTTCACGGTTCTACCGAAACAAGTTTCGGTTCTACCTCCATGTGAGTACTGTACATAGTCACACTAGCTTTCCAAATTTCGGTTGACTAGGTACTAGGATCGGTTCCCCACATATATATGGTATCTAACTTGTATGTGTTGCACATGTCCATAGGATCGGTTCCCCTTTGCCTAAAAACATGTTGCACATGTCCATAGGATCGGTTCCCCTTTCTGCTACAAACTTGCTGTACCTCATACAAGGATCGATTCCCCTTTGTGATGTGTTGCACCTCTTATTAGGATCGGTTCCATTTACCCAGAGTTGGTCATACACAAAATCACAAAATCGATCATACCATCTCAGGTGATTACTTAAGATCGGTTTCACTAATAAAAGTCATACCAATACAAAAGTCAGGCCTTTGTGAATAGTTTTACCAAGAACATAAACAAGTCATGAGCGGTTATACTAATCACACATATTGGTAGTTCATAAGATATACAATGAATAACAATACCAATAATGCCTGGCGATTTCCTTTTCGATTCACAAAACAAGTTCATGAATTTACTTCCTTAAAACACATGTAGAACATTGTTTCCTAGGATGAAATCCTCACCTCATACGCATACATAATCACAATAACATTCAAACGATTATGTCGATGTCTTATATACAAAGTTTAATGGTTAAGAAAATCCCGGATCGAAAAATAAATAAGTTAAGAATATTTTATTTAAGGTTTTTAATTTTATTTAAGGAAAATGAGAATTAGTAATGTGCATTTACTAGTTAGAGATTTTCCAAAGAGATTTTTGGTCAATATTTTGGACAGAGCATTTCCAGAAATTATGGAAACCGAATTTGGAATATATTGCATATCTTGAGAATATTTTTGGTTTTTGAAATTCCTTGGTGTCCAAACTTCCTTGTCTATAAATACTTGAAGTTTTCATTTCGGGAAAACTAATCCTTCGTGACATCAAACTTCCTCGGTTGTGTTGTTACTGGTGAAGCCGCCTATTCGGAGAGGAGAGTAACCTAATTAGGCGAAATCTCTTACGGCCGCTCAGTTTAAAGTATTCTTTGGGATTGAGAAGCTCTATTAGTACCGTTTGTGGGAAACTAGATAATTGCGGTTTCTCTTTTATTTTCGATTGATTTGATTGACTAACAGTGATTTAACTTTGATTGCACCTAGTTTGTTTATGCTTGAGAATCTTCTCTTCTGATATAAGATTCACTCAAACTAGATCGAAGTTTCGACAGGGATCTTTAGAATGTTTGTAGATCTAAAGACGGTCTTGTGATAATCCATTGTTAACAGACTCCGTTCTGTGCGTGATTGATCATAAGAGATTCAAGTTGTTGTGCGCAGGTGTTTATTGAAGATCAAAGAAGATTTGGAGACAAAGAAGACTTTGAAGATTTCTGATTTGGGTTTATAATCTTTGGTGTGCACAATACTTGTTTCTGTAAAAGAAGATCCAACTATAATCGGTTTATCCTTGTGGTAGATTAGATTGATTAGTTGTGTAGATCGACATCAATACAATTCTTTGTGATTAAAATTATTGATTGCAAAATCTTAACAATTACCTTTGGTAGTTGAGAATAAGATAGATCTAAGAACCCGACGAAGGAGTTTATTGAGATAAACAGAAGAGCCTTTGTCGAACTCACATCACTTGGTTTAAGATAGTTGATACCAAACAGATTTGTTGTTCCTTTACTGTTTGGAATACGAACCAAAGTAATTGTTCCAAGTACGTGACTTATTACAGGTCGGAGGCGTGGGAATACAGACGGAACCATGTGAACTATAGGTTTAGTTGCTTGGTCTCAACTATATGAAGTTGGTTTGATTTTGTATAACGGATTAATCCTGAGAGTATTCAATTCTGGACAAGGTCCCGGGGGTTTTCTGCATTTGCGGTTTCCTCGTTAACAAAATCTTGCTGTGTCATTTACTTTTATTTTCCGCAATTATAATTGTTGTTATTATAATTTAAAGTAAATTACACAAACGTTAATTCCTATTTACTTGATAGCAATCCTATTGTGTTTTGTTAAGTCCGAACCTCTTATCAAGTAAACATACTTCGTTGTTGTATTGTCTCGATCTCGTATCTATAGACGATTACACGAAGTGTGAACCAATTAGTTGTATTGTCTCGACTCAATCCATAGACAATCACTTTCGGAGAAAGGACTTATAGGTGGAAAAGTTTTTAGCTTGAGGTATATTTGGGTACCCTAACCTTTTCACTTGCTGCACCTCATACAAGGATCGATTCCCCTTTGTGATGTGTTGCACCTCTTACTAGGATCGGTTCCCATTTACCCAGAGTTGGTCATACACAAAATCACAAAATCGATCATACCATCTCAGGTGATTACTTAAGATCGATTTCACTAATAAAAGTCATACCAATACAAAAGTCAGGCCTTTGTGAATAGTTTTACCAAGAACATAAACAAGTCATGAGCGGTTATACTAATCACACATATTGGTAGTTCATAAGATATGCAATGAATAACAATACCAATAATGCCTGGCGATTTCCTTTTCGATTCACAAAACAAGTTCATGAATTTACTTCCTTAAAACACATGTAAAACATTGTTTCCTAGGATGAAATCTTCACCTAATACCCATATATAATCACAATAGCATTCAAACGATTATGTCGATGTCTTATCTATAAAGTTTAAACGTTAAGCAATAAACCTCGTATTGTATTCCTTAATACTATGTCTATCTAGAGTGTTCATGCTTTGCAGTTTTGTTTTCAATATGCACGACTTGAAAGATACGTTAGGGAATGAAACATTTCAAGTCAAATATCACTAACCTCAAGAGGAAGGATGATGTCATCGTTGTAGCTCGTTACTTCTTCACATTCTTCAGGTCTTCGAGTAATACTTGTATGTCTGATAATCCTAGACTTTCTAGTCTAACCTATACGAAGTTGTCTCTAGTACATAATCAAGCGACTCTTAAAATGAGTTTTGATTCACTAAAATATGATAACTAAACTTGACATACCAACGCTTAGTGGGTTCAACCGAGCTATGTTCTAACAATATCTTTGAACAATAAAAGGTAAGAGTTACTGTTCGTGTTCAAAGTATGTTGCCATCTGTTCTTTGTAAATCCTCTTTCATATTTACAATCTTGGAATCAATTATACCACACTTCCAAACAAGTCAGAATTGGTTCATCTGTATTCCAAGACAAATATGTGATTGATCAATTATCAATTTACAATCATGGGTTTAATCGGTTCTACCAATCACAAAGATCGGTTCTACCTTTATATAGTTTACTTGTGATCGAACACACAAGTTACCCGGACCGGTTACATCAGTTACCAGGATCGGTTATGTCAATTACCAGGACCGGTTACCATATACTCATGGTATAGCTTGTGATCGGTTAAACAAGTCACTAGGATCAGTTACACCAATTACTAGGACCGGTTACACCAATTACAAGGATCGATTACACAATTCTTTTGTGATCGGTCAGACCAATTACTAGGATCGGTCACACCAATTACAAATATCGATCATACCATCTCAGGTGATTACTTAAGATCGGTTCCACTAATTAATAAAAACTAGTCATACCAAATCATAAGTCAGGCACTGTGATTAGTTATACCAAGATACATAATAAATTATGATCGGTTCTACTAACTCACACATATTGGTAATCCAAAGATATACAATGAATAACAATACCAATAAGCCTGGCGATTTCCCTTTCGATTCATAAAACAAGTTCATGAATGTACTTCCTTTAAACAAATGTAAACATTATTTCCTAGGATGAAATCTTCACCTTTACCCATTCACATAATACCAATAACATTCATACGATTATGTCGATGTCATATATACGAAGTTCAAAAGATAAGCGTTATACTTCATATTCTAATTCCTTAACACTATGATCATGTGATCATGTCTCACTACTAGAGTATAATCATTCACAGCGTCGCAGTTATGTTTTCAATATAGCACGACTTGAAAGATACGTTAGGAATGAAACATTTCAAGTCAATATTACTAACCTCAAGAGGAAGGATGATGTCGTCATTGTAGCTCGTTACTTCTTCACATTCTTCAGGTATTCGAGTAATACTTGTATGTCTCATAATCCTAGACTTTCTAGTCTAACCTATACGAAGTTGTCTCTAGTACATAATCAAACGACTCTTAGATGAGTTTTGATTCACTAAAATATGACAACCAAACTTGACATACCAACGCTTGGTGGGTTCAACTGAGCTATGCTCTAACACCAATACCTACAAAATCAACTTGAAAAACACCTAACATGGAACTCAAAGTTCTTGTAAGCCAATCAAAACTTCGACAAAAATACCTTAAGTAACAAAATACAATATAAATGAGGAAAATAAAAGCAAATCAACCTGCGTAAATGATTGAAATATGTATAGAAGAGGCATCATGAATCACTGAGGCCGAAAGAAAAATCAAAATCAAAATTGGAAATAACCGTAATTTTCTTAATTAACATAATAGCAGTGAATCATACCTAGGATTCGATTGCATAAAGAAAAACATCTTCTTTTTTTTAATTATAAACCCCAAGAACTTCATAGAGACGTTGTCATCAGTGAGATCTGATGAAAGGGGCTATTAATACGATTGATTTTGGATTTTTTTTGTAAGGAATGGGAGATTGTATACCTGAAGTTTTTTGTCTATGAGATTCTTCCAATGTTGAGCATCCAATATGGGGTAAAGAACCCCCAAAACGTCAGTTCGTCTAGATTTGAACTTCTTTAGAGCTTTATCTACGATTTTTTGCAAAATCAAATTAAACCCAGATCAATTATTTTTTTAAATCTTGGAATCTCTATTTTACTTGCTCAAACTTCACAGTCTCAAGAGAAACGTTGCAACACATTTAAAATATGATGTACCGGATTCAAATAGTACTAATAGAAAAGGGAACCCATGCAATTAGAAATCTAGAGAGAATAGAGGACAAACCTGGAATTCGAAAGAAGAAGAGTGATCCGAAGAAGATCTATATACAGGGAATTTAATTACAATAAGAAAGAAAAGGGGAGGTTTTGGCTAACATACGTTACGGATGTAAAGAAGACCTATCTATTATCCAAGAGTTTAAATTCCTTTTAACTAATGGTATTTGTTTGTAAAGGAAGAACAATTAAGACTAATTGTAACGGAAAACATAAATCTGGGAAATTCAAATTTGGGACGTTGGATGAGAACTTAAAAAGGGGGTGCATTTTCAGCCGAGATTTATTTTTTGCATTTCATAGCACTTTGAGTGAAACATGAACCACTGATCAGTTACAAAATTCATCTCTGAACCGTCGGATTGGGCAAAAACCATTTGTTTTTGTAAGATAGATCTCACGACTGGCTGTTCATAATAACTCAGCATGACCTACAACATGTATTGCCAGTAAACTTTAATGTTTTGTTTGGTCATTACATATATACAAAATATATTCAACGTTCTTTATTGGATCCAAAGAACAATGTGAATTTGTTGAAACGATTACTGGAAGCTCCACATTCATATACAATTTTCGCATCTCTCGTTAAATTCTTAAGATAGGTTTTGCTTAATTGCTATTATGAATCCAATGCTAGCATTAAGATCTTGTCACTTCACTTGATACATTAATGTGTTAATCCTCTTGTTAAGCTTTTATAGAGTTCGTTGATTTACACCTGCATTAGTTTCGATAGTTTTCATTATTAACACTAGGTATCACCGGGGCCTTACGGCCCCTGCTCAACCTATGCTTTTAATCTTAAGTGTACTACATTAAAAAAGACTACAACTTAGTTAATGTATCCAAATACGTTAAAATGACTACAACTTCGTTAATGTATTCCAATGTATAAGTAACTGTCATTAGTTAAAAGAGGAAAACATTATTTAGATCCTTATTGTTAATTGGCGATACTGCTTTTTGTGAAGTTATGATGCTCCCAATCATCAAAACGCATATTATAAGACCATTAATGATGCAATGTATTTTATGAAATACATCTCGATATTAAAAAAAAAAATCTGATACTGTCTTATTAAACACCTAACATACATCTACATTATAGCAACAAAAAGTATTTCATAAAATACATGTCGATAGGAAAAAAATAATGTAATATCGCTTTTGCTTATCACCCAAAGATTGGTATATATGCTTCAAGGAAAGAAAAAAAGAAATGTATAGTATTCCAAACATACAGAATTAGGTTAGTTTTTTAAAGGAAGAGAGCAAATTACTGCATACTTAAAAGTGTATATTATAGCACTTCGTTTTGAACTGAGTTTCATAAATCATTTTCCATCAACAAATAGACAGGTGTTAAAAGGATTGATATTAACAAACCAATATGACAACAAACAAATGAAAAAAACTCATTGAGTAATATGATATATCTTCTATTACTTGTTTTCCTCGGAATGAAATCACTTCTCCATTTATTTATTTTCAGTATTTTCTTCTTGAAAACAATATCTAGAAAACAAAAATTGGCTATTTTTCTTAATGTTGCAAATATGTCTATGTAGTTCTTTTGCATCCATCCCCTCATTAGATTATGAATCTTTTCTGAAAGTTTCCCTAATAAATAAGCTTCAAATATTTTACTGTCACACAACAACATATGAGTTGTACAATTTTTTTTCATGCATTGTTGATTTCGTCAGTGTCATCCAATTATTAAAATTGGCTAAACGTGATGTCATTCCAGTCTTTTTCTAATTTTTGATATTGTATGAACTTTTTCGACTCGTGTTTTTGTCTTCTATTTTCGTTGTACATATATATGATCATATTGTTATGATCTTTCATCCAATCTTTTTAGATTCATAAAACTCAATTGGATAGTACTAAAATACGTGGTCTCTTACCTATACTGTTCTCCATGTATATACAATTGCAACTCATATTTTTCATCGGTGTCTTTCGCTTTTCCATTAAGGAAATAAGGGCGCAATGTGTAGAGTTTGTTTTCTTATGCCGTATCTAACATTGGTTGTTTGATAACGATCTGTTGTTCATCTATTGAGCTATTTTGATCCGAAGTATAAACTACCTTGTTGTGAAGAAATATTTTTCTCTTTCTACTATCTCCAAAACTGTATCTTATATTGTTCTCAAACTTCAGTTGTTGTAATATGAAAACTTTGTTACTTTCTCGTTTTTATGTGACAGAAAACCTTGTTATCCTATTTGTTTATATTTCCTATTTTTGATGCTGGTTTTGATTCATATGCTTGAGTATATACAAAATTTTATCTGATTTTGGAAATCGTCTAGTTTTAGCAAACTGTTTGACACGTTTTTTTTAATATTTTGTAATTGGTGTGTCGATTTGGTTTTAAACCTTAACGTTTAACAACTAAATCAACAAACCAAGTAAATATATTTGTGATATATGCATGTATTATCGTGCACATTTTTTCATAAGCAAATTTAAATAGTGATCAAAATTTGGTAATAACATCGGAAATTTTCTTAGTTTCTCTGCTATTTTGAAATTTAAAGTGTAGAAGATACTGTAATAAATAATAACAAATTGCTTTATAACAATTGAATAATCCTAGTTAAATTAAACAACAAAAATAAAATACTACTGGGTTTCAACTTTAGCTGGATTAGTAAAATGTATATTTTTCAATCAAACATATATGGAATCACACCGTGGTAAAAGTCCAGTGTACCATAAATGGAAACACCTCGTGGTAAAATTCTTGTGTCGTTGTAAACACCCATGACTATGAATTTACTTGTTTTGACTTCTTTATTGCACTATGCAATCAGCACATCAAAAACATATGTATTTCCCATCATTGAATCAAACAGTGTCAATGCCTCACCTGGTTTGTTTGCTCGCACCTTATCACAATGTTCATCGACATTATAACTCATGGATGTTTCTGCTAATCTTCCTTTGATAACAAATAGTGCATTGGACGTGTCATCCACCATTCAGATGTACCTTGTACCTATATATTATTAATCCACAAAGATTATACTATACATACACCGGTATTTCTAATGTAAACGAAGTATTGCATTCCATGCAGCACGATTAACAAATTCTGGAATTGTTAGGTTTTAATCGTAATTGACTTCCGCTAGTCATTTAACCTGAATTCGAGTTTATATGTCTTTGAATTGTGTTCGACTTCCAAGTTTGTTTCTTCAATTTTACATACTATAAGCCTTTATTTGCATATTTGCATTCTTTCTTGATCATAGTTTCTATCTGTGTTGCCATCTATATCATACGAATATCTTCCAAAAAATATTGGAAATAGTATCTCGTACATACCAGTATTTTATCTCTATATCATGATAACACCATAAGAAATTAAGAGATCGTGGTTAAATGCCTCAATTTGTTTGTTGATTGTGTATAGTGGGTTACACCGTAGTCTTCGGTATTGAACACTTGATTTTTAGCCTTGATACGTCCCGCAAAAATATTATTAAATATCAATAATATGATCATTATCTAGGTATGTTCATTAATATTGTCTGGTTTATGTTATATATCTAGATATCATTGTTGATGATTTCCTAAAAAAAATTCGTCGTATAGCTGGTTCATTATTGATTTCAGGATATCAAAATATTGTCTATTGATTAACCATGAACATCACCTGTGAAAGACGGCAGTCAAAGTATAATGTAACTTAAGTTGATGATGTTGAGCTTTTTATCTAACAAATTAGAACGTGCAAGCTTAAGCGTGGTTTGAACCAAAATTGAATTATTCATTTGAAACTAACAAATGAACAATTCTTTGTATTCGCTTATAAATTAGTTAGAAAAAAAAACTAAGAACTTTAAAGGACTAAGTCTAAAATTTAATAAAAGCAATATAAGAAATCTATTCCGGACAGAAAAACGGTCTCATCTGGATAAGAATTTGAATTACCAAAACAATAATATGGTAATAATGCAAAAGCTATTTAAGTTATTCAAGCAGTTGTTAATGCCTTTGACACGGCCAAGAACCTGGTGAACCATACGATAAGGTGAACATTACATAAACTGGAAGTATTACATACCTAAACTACTCCAAAAAGTAACAAAAGAATTTAGATCCATTAAAAACTACTCCAAAAAATGAATGAATATATCTTTGACCCGTCCATGAATTCCAAGCTTTTCTATTTGGGTATCCCTTTATTCTTGCATGGTTGTATTCTTTTTCGAGTACAGATTTTTCTACGTCGGCTTTGAATATCCTTTCTAGACATTGTTTGAATCGTCGTAGCGTGTGTTTCTGTTTTGATTTTTACTTCTCCAGATTTTCGTGGATTGATGTCATGTATTTGTAAATTTCTTGTTCAAACCCACGTTGTAGAAAAAGAACACATGCTCATTGTTTACACACCGTGTCTATAACTTGATCTCCTCAAAATGTAATCAGGTCCTTGTCGATTTCTTTGAGTATTGAATCGCTGTTATCTTCCCCATATTCATTCTTCAAATAAACCTCAAGAATTTTAGTGTCATGTGATAGTAAGATGCATATGCTGCGATGACACTTCTCGTCGCTCTTAACCTGATCAAAATCATGCAACATCAAAAATT
Organism: Papaver atlanticum; assembly: GCA_023531105.1. Lineage (NCBI taxonomy): Eukaryota > Viridiplantae > Streptophyta > Magnoliopsida > Ranunculales > Papaveraceae > Papaver > Papaver atlanticum. The sequence goes on along the minus strand of JAJJMB010017752.1, from coordinate 541,079 downwards.
TAAGAAAACGTGATACCATTCTAAAAAAAAATCATTTTTATATTGTCTAAATTTTCCTAACTGATTCCAAACACCTTTTCTTTGCAAATGCATGTTTAATTTTTTTTTTGTTAGATTCTAATGACTCGAAAGGTCCAAATTAACATCGTTTTGTTGATCTAGATCCTCCAAGAAGTTTTCCAGTTTGTCTTTATTATCCGAATATTTTGACTACTGATAAGAATCTTGTGGGAATTGATTGCCCTTTCTTTTACTATCTAATGCATTCTTGTTGTTTTTCAGCATTACTTTCAGAGCTCTTGATCCTTCACATAGTTTAATTACCATGTTTTCAAGAGATGATTGTCTTTTCCTCTATCTTCGGGCATCATCTTTCCTATGTCTCTGACTCAATCTTTCATCATTTTATATTTTATTTTATCCATGGTTATCAATATAAGTTTGTTAATTCTATAATAAATAATGCTATCACATTTACATTCAATAATAATTTAGTCCATAATGAGCGTATTTAATTTAGAAGATAGGATTCGATAGGATTCGACATGTTATTACTTGTCACATTCTCAAACTTTGGTTTTGGTATTTTGTTATATGTTTGTGGTTATCCAATACGAGGGTTCTTAATTTTATATATTTTGGATGTTTACTTGATTTTAAAGTCCTCCTTCTTCACTCCTAGGTAAATGTTCGGTACATAAGGTTAAGTAAAATACTTGACAACGGTCAAGTAAACTGAAAATCAAGCGGTGCGGCTACGATGTGGTCGGGCCACATACTTCAAGTATGTGGCCCCTCTTTAAATGATGACACATCATATAAAATAAGAAGAAGTTTGGAAAACAGTTTTATTACCTAACTATTTTTCTTTGTTGTTTCTATAACTTCCTACTTTTTCTCAAAAAGTGAAACTGTTACGGGGATTTAGAGGGAGCAGGTTTTTTAGTTAAAATAGGTGTCAAAAAATGAAGAGGGGTCACATATAAAATGGATGTGGCCCGACCACATCGTAGCCCATTCTAAAATCAAGATGCAATGACACTCAATGCTCAACAACAGTCAGTGTGCAACATGTTTTTGGATGTCAATGAGATTCATTTGCTATAGTTCGATCGATGCTTAACTAAGTTACTTTGACTCAATTGAACAAACATGGTAATGCTCAAATGAGAGTTGTTCACAGTGGAAGAGAAGATTGCAAATTTAAATACATAACTTTCCAAAATATAAAATTCTAACATATCATAACCTTAGACATAGGGACATACAAAACTCCACATTGTACTTAACATATACAATAACCAGTTTATTGCAAGTGCGCTGATTTCTAGTAGAGGTTAAATTGAACAAATCTGACAACATTTTTGTTAGAATGAACCCAAATGTATCACGTTTTCGTTATTATTTTTTCATCTTCTCAACCGATGCGGTTTTTTTGAGGTAGGATCCACTCTTACACTCATATATTCACACTATCTCACATTTTCGGCAATATTTTTCTTAGTAAAACCTAAACAGTTATGGATTTAAAGATAATATATCGGGGATATGTTCCTCTTACAAGGCTCTACGCTTCTCCTAAAATTGAGCACATTCCAAGATTGTAACACTTGAAAATCAACTTATTTTCAACCTTTGAATTTAAGATTGATAAATAATGAAATTTGGGATTTCTAAACGTGCTCATTTTTTGTAGGTATATAGAGCTTTGTAACATGAAAATATCATCAAAATATTATATTCAAATCCACTACCGTTTAACGTTTAGGTTTTTCTAAGAAAAATATCGCCGAAAATGAGTTGTGAATATAAGAGTAGGCCACAAAAAATGCAGGACCGGCCATGGTCACAACTTGGTTTTCTTGCTGGTAGGACTGGTAATGGAGCTTTGCCTTGAGGATCATAAATGCCTCCTTCATACTCTCTGTGAACAAGTCAGGAAGAGGAAGCCACCTAATCACAGTGGAGTAAATAACAAAAACCCAAACATTATCAGGACATGCCGAATTTGGACAGAGCCGATCGGAACAAAGTTGAGAATGCTTCAGAGAGACTTTGATCGTCGGCTTTCAACTTCATCTGTGCCTTCGATGTTGATGTATTAATGACACACTCCACAAGAAAAAATGTTGTCACCTCCTCTGCTTTTTGAGCATAAAAGAAAAACTTGAAGTTTGGAGCTTGCCCACCTGAGGCCATGCAGTGGACTGAATGTGCTTGCATGTGTCTGAGGAGTACTTGTGGAGATGTCAGTGCTGCAATTCCTTGAGGGTTCATAGAAATTTCCTGCAGATAAAACATAATTGTAAGAAAAATATATGAAAGATGTTCAAATGACATTCAACAGTCCAGTGATAAAGAAGTTTTTGGAAACCCCTGTCATGGCCCCAGTTTCAAACTGTTCAACCATAAGTTTCTCTCAGTAAAAACTAAGGCAAAACCTCACACATCGAAACATTGGACCTTCAAACACTAACGGATTGAGATGTATCTCTAACACAGGAGCACTGAGAAGCAGGGACAGGAACAGAACATAACTTCGGAAACATAAGTTGAAGAGTGATACATTGCAGACAAGAAGATTCTATCAATCCATTGAAGAAACGAACTACAAAAGGCCAAAAGGTAAGGAAATGTGTGGTAAACCTGAGTCAAAGATACTGGTAGCTGTGCCCATTTCCTCTGGAATGAGCTTGGTTCAAGAACTGCCTTTGCACTAAGATTCGGTGAAGGAGGTGCAGGTATAGGTGCAGGTGCAATTGCTGGACCTAAACCAAGAAGATCATCAATCGCGAAGGCAGGCTGTGGACTGCTGGAGTTTGATATTGTCAGTTGTGAAGTGGCCTGAGTTACAGAAGAAGCATCATATGAAGAAGCATTGTATGCAGAACCATTACTGATAAGACCTTTACTTTCTTCCTTTTCTGAAGTACTTAGTAGAAGATCATTGTCACTAGCTTCAACTCGGTGGGCTGGCAATACATTATCTGCAGATTCTGCTCCCACTGACAAACTTTCAGGATCTTCCGAAAACTCAAACGGCCCCCTATGCTCTTTATCAGTAAACATATAGGAAGGCTGCAAGAAAATTAATATGTCAGTTCACAGAAGCAAAGATTCTAATTCTGTGAGTATTTACATATGACTTCAGACTTTAAATACACACTAAGTATAACAAAAAATTGAGACAACCCAGTAGAACAAATCATTTCAAAACTGATGAATCCCCATACAAAATAAGTAAGAACAAATCGTCTCCAAGGACAAACAATGTGAAGGTTGATGCATATTAAAAGTGTGCTCAGTTAACAGTGCAGTGGATCTGTTAGCTTTTGAATGCCTTTCTAATTTAGTGGAGAACCTAGAGAGCACATGAAGTACTTCGATTTCTATATTGCTTCTGAGAACCATTAGGTAAAAAAGCAATGTGCTCCACAAACATGGTAATTTGTATTCTCAGGTTTATGATTATACATGCGCCTCACTTCTTCATAATCTAGAAGACTTTATAGGTTTTCTAGCAACATGCTTATTTACAAGAATGCTTATTGGGAACAAAATCATAGTACCTTCTGGTATACAACAGACAGGCTATTGAATTCGTCAAATATGCCATCTTTGACTTCACTGTTCTGAGTATCAGCAAAGACAGAAACCGCTTGCTTTGGAGGGTTAACCACACGTTCTGCTACAGATACATTGTTTTGCAAAAGTCTGTAGTAGAATAAAGCTCTATCATGAACATCCTGCAAACACACAACTGCTTAATAGAACACTCGTGCAAACTAAGTTAATACAACGTACAAGTACATTAACTCGAACTCTTAACATGTTTTTCTTCTTTGAAAACATTAATGCAGACCAACATTTACCTGGTGAGAATCAGCAAGTCCTGCAGCCAATGCAGCTCCCAGAGTTTTCTGTGTCTCGGGTGGCCTTCTGAAGAAACATTTAAGAACTACAGTAAGAAGGTGCAGTCAGACCTGTAAAATATGACAGATTGATATTTAATCAAATGTATAAGAACGATAAGAAGAGCGAGTCGAAACAAAACAGATTAATCTCATTGTTCTGAGTTTCTTTCCCATGACTACCTATTCAGTTTATAATGTTATTAGAAGGTTGAGAGGGAAATAAGTGGACGTAAATTATGTGCATGACTATTGGATACCAGTAGGCTGTCTGGGTTAACATAGGCATCTCCAACTATTGAACTTGTCCAAGATCAGAACGACATGCAGACAAAAAAAGTTATAAGGGGCATACTATAAGGATAACTTGAAGAGGAAGATGATTTTACCTCTGGAGAATGTTCTTCGTCCCAATCTTCAATAAGGGTTTCCAGAACGTAGGGAGCATCAAGCATGTCGTGAGAATACTCTCCCAGCATCCATATAAGAGAAGCCTTGGCCTTGGGTTCTTGGACATTTTTGCTGCTGATATTCCCAACAACTGCTATACAGTCCTGACTCCATTGAGGATATTTCTGTAGGAGATCTTTCACAAGCACCTGCAATTGCAAACAGCATGAGATCTGCTAACAACAGTTGAGTTGTATTTTATAATGGATATTTACAACTGGTATTCATAAAAAAGAAATGTACCAGAGTTTCAGCAGTCACATAGTCCTTTTCCATCTCAAGAAACTGAAGAAGTCTGTCAACAATAGCATTAACATCATACTGCTGAAGTGCTATTTTCCCAACAGCTCGCACTGACTCTCTTCCAATGGGCACGTCAACATTTGCAACATATTCACATAACTCCGTCACTGAAATGGACTCAATAAAGTCATGCAACAGTAGTATATGAAACTCTATAGACTATGAGCATAGCTTGATGAAGGAAGGACTCATCTAAGAGAAGAAACGAAGGAAATAAAGATATGCCAAAAAGATGGTTTATTTACCAATGTCATATGTGTTGCTCTCATTTGCCACTGCAGTCAACATATCGAGCTTCAACTTCTTAACATAATATGGCTCATTGTACTGGCAATAGAAATGCTTGTAGTCCGAAGAAAAAAGAATTGGTGCTCGCATAACCAAAAGATGTAAGTGGCTCAATACAGCATAAGATTGTTCTGGACTTCCAGAGCTCACTAGAGTGAGCAGAGGTGCTTTAATACATTCATACACGTGCACTTCAAAGAAATACAATTAAATTCAGAAAGTAACAAGAGAATTGGTTGCTATCATGGGAGCAAGACCACCAGCTTCAGCCAGTCGGTCAAAATCAACTGAACTAAACGCCATCACAGGTGTTCAAAAAAAAAAACACAACTTGCAGTACCCCCATTATACTCTAATAATTCTCCTTAGTTTCGCAACAACTGATGGCTTTTATGCCTCCATTCTTTTTCACCGTCCAAAGGCTGACTCATTTTATTTACTGTAGATTTATTGTCATAGATCTCGTATTTGAAAGTTGAAATATGTTATCTACAAGATACTTATTTAACAATAAATGAAATAGAAAAAGAAAAAGTGAATATTGTCATAAGCACCTGTTGGTGAACATCTGCCATAGACAGGGTCAAGTGCAGGAATAGCTTAGTAGTTGCTAAGACAACAGCACCATTTGCATGTTGAAGTCTATCCTCGAGGAGATTCATAATATCGAATATCTCATTGCTATCTGTGGGTACATATTTGGAGACCAAGTCAAGTACAAGACACTGTGCCCATTCACTGAATTCTCTGATCCTGCAAAACCAAGGGCGAAAAGGCTGGTTAAAGCATAACCCTTTTAAAAAGTTACTGCAAATGATGCTTCATTTTGATTCAAATGATTAATACGGAGTTGACATATTTTACAGAAGCATAACTAGCATGGCAGAACTATTTCTTGAGAAAAACATACCAAAGCTATGTAATACATTGATTAACAAGATAAACTGATGGAATTGAACGAGTGAATGTAAAGAACGAACCGGTTCAAGAGGTAATATACTACAGGCTTGCTAAGCAAACCTTCAAAGGAGATTTTGTTTGAACTTACCCAGAAGGTTGAGAAGGAGATTGAGATTTCGATGTTTGTGTTGGAGGAGCCATTGTTTGATTAGAGATTCAAATTCTGAAATTAGGGATTTCGATCATCAACGGAGGAGTCTGAAAGAGAGACTGAGACTTCAACTTCTGAGACCTGGCTGACTGCGAGCTTTGCAATGGTTGTCCGACTCAGCCCATTGGTGATTCTCTCAACAACCATGTAATCGTATGCCTACGGCGTAAATTAGTATGTGTAAAAGATGGCTACTACGGGGAAACTGATTTTTGATAAGGGGTCTTGTAGTAGGGAACACTGCCTGGCAATTAGAAAATTAGAAGCTGAAATTCAGAAGCAGGTTTGCAAGGAAGATAATTTTATCTTCGAGAAATCATTTGGAAGTTTAGTTATATCTGACTTTTAACTTTTCTACTTAATTTATTAGGAAAACTACTTTTCATGTGGTATCCAGACACACTATATGCGGAGTGATGCGGTTGGTTAGACATTTTGTTATGAATCCCTGATTCTTCCCTTTCTGATAAGGTTGTATCGGGAATTTAGATGGCTGCTATAAATGAACTAATTTCTGCTATATACAAGACCAAATAAGAATTTGATGAAGGAGTTTGTTACTAAATGAAATCAAGAAAAAAAAAGAAAAAAAAAAAGAAAAACTCCCCTCTTTCCTAAAAGAAAACTAGTTGTTACACTCACAAATACGGGGAAAACTCCATCAATGGAGCCCTGATGATTCTCTTTATGCCCCTTAAAATGATCTTTGACGTTCTTTTCTTTTTCTTATTTCTCTCTTTGGTAGATTTTTAGTTTTCTATATTGGGTATATTCTTGTTTAGTGAAAAAATGGGGGTACAACAACCTCACCCAATATTTCTCTTAGCAATCTGTATGGACTAACTCCAATATACTTTTAAAAGAATCAACTAAATAGTCAGCCTCAATCTTAAGAAAAGTATATCAAAGAGTTATATCTCAATTTCTCGATTCAAAACTTACTCAAGCAAATAGAAATCTGCGAGTCTAATTGAATACAAGAGAAATTAACTTGAACGGTACCAAAGACCAATGTTCAAGGATCGATCAACAACCAAAGGTTGGATTTACCAATTGATCGATTCAACGCACAACCTGTGATATTTCAATTATATAACAAAATATAATGCGGAAAAGAAATAACACAGACACCAGAAGTTTTGTTAACGAGGAAACCGCAAATGCAGAAAACCCCCGGAACCTAGTCCAGATTGAATACACACTGTATTAAGCCGCTACAGACACTAGCCTACTACAAACTAACTTCGGTCTGGACTGTATTTGAACCCCAATCAATCTCACACTGATCCAAGGTACAGTTGCGCTCCTTACGTCTCTGATCCCAGCAGGATACTACGCACTTGATTCCCTTAGCTGATCTCACCCACAACTAAGAGTTGCTACGACCCAAAGTCGAAGACTTTAATAAACAAATCTGTATCACACAGAAAAGTCTACAGGAATAGATAAATCTTTCTCCCACAGAAATACCTACGAGTTTTGTTCCGTCTTTTGATAAATCAAGGTGAATAGGAACCAATTGATATACCGGACTTATATTCCCGAAGAACAACTTAGAAATATTAATCACCTCATAATAATCTTAATCAACTAGCGAAACAAGATATTGTGGAATCACAAACGATGAGACGAAGATATTTGTGACTACTTTTCTATCTTGCCTATCGGAGAAATTAATCTCGAGCCAATTTTACAATTGTACTCAATACGATAGAAACAGCAAGATCAGATCACACAACTACAGAGAAAATAGTTGGGTATGGCTTCACAATCCCAATGAAGTCTTCAAGTCGTTAACCTACAGGGTCTCGGTAGAAACCTAAGGTTAAAGGAGAATCGACTCTAGCTTATACAACTAGTATAACACATGAGGTGTGGGGATTAGGTTTCCCAGTTGCTAGAGTTCTCCTTTATATAGTCTCCAAATCAGGGTTTTCAATCTAAGTTACCTTGGTAACAAAGCATTCAATATTCACCATTAGATGAAAACCTGATTAGATTCAAGCTAATATCTTTCAACCGTTAGATCGAACTTAGCTTGTTATACATAAATGAAATGCACGTTCATTTAGGTTTGTGTAACCGTACCTAAACGTGTACACTTAGTTGGTTCAACAGTAGTTAACCAAATGGTTAGCCATATGAGCACTTTCGTATTAACCTTATTCATCTTCACCATAACTAGTTCAAATGACTCAAAAGAACTAGTTAGAGAGTTGTTCAATTGCTTAGATCTCATAGAAGTATATAAGACACAATCGAAGCAAAAACGATTTTGATTCACTCGAATCGATTCATGAACATTATAGCCATGGTTTGCAAATATGCATTCCTTAGTTTATATATGTCTTAGTTCACGAATAAACCGTTTTTAGAAAATAACCCACTCAAGTATGCATACCGGTACGCATACTTAAGTACCCGGATTGAGTTTGTTTTCAATTCACAAACTCCAGCATAAATTCACGGGATGTGAACTTCCGGCAGTACGCGTACTTTAGTTCCGGTTATCCTGAGCAGCAAAGTACGCATACTTTGGTTCAAGGATTTTGGACTTACACAAGTATGAGTTCACATACAATGTTTATATCCATTCAAGGTTATATATTCTAAACTCTCATTTCAATCATTGAAATATTCTTAGAGGATGTTTAAATAGAGGTTATTCACACACTATTTTTCATCAAAGCGATTTTCAAGATATTGAAATAATCAACATGACTTTCGTCACTTGTAAAGATGAACTTGGACAAAACGAAAGCTTACCAACACATATTTCGAGAAATAGATAAGCGAGATAAACTCGGCTCGAAATAACAAATGTGTATAATCGAAGTCTATATAGCAATACGACTTTTGTCTCAAGATAGGAGATAGGGTAGATAGACTTTTGAGTGATATATAAGTTCAAGTCTCCACATACCTTTTAGTCGATGAAGTTCCACCAGTTCCTTGAGTAGTTCTTCGTATTTGTATGATGAACGCCGTGGAGTCTAGAGTTCAACTACACTTTCTATCCTAGTCCGAGACTTAGCTATTAGTAGACTAGAAATCAAGACTTATAGTTTTGGCAACTAAACTTGACAAACAAGCTTGAGATAGCAACGCTTGCGAGTTCGACCGAGCAGTGCTCTAATATTTAGATTTTTTTATTGTCTGATTGGTTTTATCTTTTTGATTATTATCTCATGCTCATTTGTTTCCAATTGGTTGCAAAGTACCGGAATAGGTAGTTATTAGTTTGAACCTTATGTCTCATCGGTTGTTGGTTTTGAGTCATTGATACAATTTGATTATCAGAGAAAATAACACAACTTTGATGGATAGTACGACTAATCAATCTCAACTAGCTTTCTTACGCGTTTTGGGGGTTGTGAGTTTGTAAACTCAATTTGATTAACTCACCAATTAGGTAAAAATAATCTTTTCGGGATTTTTCCAAAATCCTAGTCTGCTGTTAGAGTCAATAGAACTAGAATTAACCCCCGAATTTCCTCTTTCTTGCTAGGTAGTTTTGTTAATTTTTGGATTGATAATCCTCAGTTTAATCTTCAAACCTGGTCCCCTTAGTAGAAGTTATTAAGTAATTTTTAATCGGTTCTTGTCATAGAGCAATTTTTAATTGAGCTTTAGTTAATCCTTTCTCTAATTAGTACATTTATAATGATTTAAACCGAGAACAAACTAATATTAAACCATAGATAACTTTAGCTTCATATTAACATGCATTTAATTCTTAACAACTTAGAACCAACTTACATACTTTTGCAAATACTAGTTTATTTTAATAATAGATTGAAAATTCCATGGATATTGCTCTACATTATGCTTGGTGAAGCTCTTGATACTCTAGCCAGACATGCTCCACATATACACCCTCAAAACCATAAAGGGATATGATATTCTCCCTCTTGATTTCCTATCCCTTGATCTTCTATTCCTTCAGGTAGAAATAGATGGTGAAGACCCTCACTACAGTCCACTAACCTTTCTACCTCCAGTGGTTACATAAACAATTGAATCCCATGGTATGTAGATGAAAAATAATGGATGCGATGAAGTTGTTTTCTCCTACATCACATAGTTCTTGTTTCGTTTACTCAGGCATCTCTGTGAATTAGTTGGTGATTGTATGACATTATGATGTTGTTGTTAGTCTAGCGGTTAGTGTTCTTCCATGTGTATGATTTTTTCTATCAAGTTGGTGGATTAGTTTTCTTTTATGTGTTGTATTATCCTCCCTGATTTTTTATACTTTAGATTAACATGGTTAGTAGCATTACTAATAGCACTCATACCCACCCTGACTTTTTTTCTTTTATGGGATCTTCAATTTCTCAGTCCTGGGTATTGAATGTGGTTCATACCATTCTAGAGTCTTCTGTCTCTATTATTTTTCTATAAGTGTGTTTCATTTGTCGAGAGGTAGGTTCTTTGCTCCGTCTTTTCTTCGTTTGTGTTTTTCTCTTGCTTTTCTCTCCTTTATGGTTCTTGAATGGCTTTTTTTCCACTTAATGTTCATTCGTTTCTCTTAAATGGGTTGTTAAATTTTAGACTTTTCTCCTTGTTGGCTATGATTGTTAAGCCTAGAGTATTTCTCAGCTATTCTCTTAAATATGTTGTTTATAACTAATCTCTCAATAGATAGTAGTCTTATTCCAACTCAAATTGTTATTTCCTATTTAATTCACCGACCTTGAACCAAGAAGCAAAAGTAAGCCTAGTTATAGTTCAAGCGTACCTTAAGCAATTGTTCAATCACAATTTAATGTCCTGTCTTGTTTACTTACCCATCGGATATTAGCCATCTTTGGATATCTTTCTCTCCCTTGTCAGTGCTCTCAGATTCTTAGCGAGAGATGGCTGTTTTAATAGTTAACTCCCCTCTTCTATGCATTTAATTTGAAGGTATTTATATCCTTATTTCTCTCCTTCCTTTTATGTTCTTTCGGCATTCTTCTACTCTATCTCCTTCATTTTTTTATTCTTTTTATTTGCAGGAGAATTTAATCTGGTTAGTTTGATATACTATCCAAGTTTTCCAATATGAGTTAACTCCGCGAAATCAATCTTTGGAATCCACCCATCTACTCTCACCAAAATACCTTTTCCAACTATTGTGGAAGGTAAAAATTGTATCTTAGTTAGGTTGTTCACAACTTCTTCCGACTCGCTTGTGGATTTTAGCAAAGTGCTTCAATTTATGTTGGAAAGACATAATAAGTTCAGCATCTTCCTTATCCGTCATAACAATAAGATTAGTTTCGAAAAGGACGAAACATAAACTTGGGTTTCCATGACCAACTATTGGGTCATATACGGTGATATCATTATTATCACTCAATGGTTTTTGTCAATCTATATCCTTTATTGTGACTTGCGTTTTATTACTACATGGTTTTCCATCCATGATCCTCAGCCTCATATGCAAAATGAGGCAATGGTCCCCAAAATAGCTTCCAAGATATATAAGAATGACTTTGTGCAAAAGATCAGCTAGTTGTTTTCTTTTAGAGGATGGTACAGTAAGAATAAAAGATATGATCAATATAAAGAGACCTCTATTGAAATAAGTTATAGTATATCAATTGGTGGTTCTCCTAAAATTGTGGTTAACTTTGTGAGATTAGTTTCGAAAAACACGAAAATTCGATTTTCTTACCGGATCAACCAATGTATAATTATCCATAATGGAGAATAACTTGATGACATTTATGATTTTCATCTTGTCTCTCTTTCTCATGTTTGAGGTAAGCTTAGATAGTTGGCTTATTGGTCATACTGACCCTAGCCTAGTAATGAATTTTTTTGAGAACCTTTCTGAACATGAACCAGTAACGATCTTTAGTGCTAAAACCTTTCCAAATCTTGTTATAGATGGTGATTTTTCTTTTCTTTCTCCAGTGATTCATTATTCCATGATGCAATTGCCTCTCCGTTATTTTTGGTTAAACATGGTCATAACTCAGGAAACCTTAGCAGTCCATTTTTTTCTTCTTCCGATTATGAAGTAGTGTCTGAGCTTGGAGAAAGCTCATCATCTGAATCCCAAGAAGGTGGGATTGTTATCATTGAGGGTCTATTTCCCTTTTAGATTTGACTCGTCACCCTATCTATCAGTCTATTCCAAAAGATTATTTCTGCCATTTGGTAGACAAGTCCAGTGAAAACTTTAACTCTCCTCCTCCTCCTCCGGCAATTAATCAATGTGGGTCGAATTCTAAAGGTGAAGAAGAGCAACATCTATGGAGAACTTAAGGATGAAATTGACCAATGCGATAGAAAAGAACCAATCAACAACGAAGCAGGAGAAAGAGTTCATGGTAAACCATTGCCAAATTAATCACCCATTTTATATTTCTAATAATTTTTCAACAATCCCCTTTAGTTTCTCAAGTTTATGATTTAAGCTCGTAGTATCTAGAGAATTGTCGGATTAGGTTAGTGTTTTATTTTGGTTCATAACAAAGTAAGTCATTGTTTTAAACAAATATAGTGCAAGAAATTAGAAATTTATGGTGGAAATTATTTAGTACCACTTAAACAACGGAATCAAGATGAATCAATTCGTAATCTGGACTAGGAGATCATCTATAACAAATTTAATTTATATTTCTCCATTGTATCTTCCTCATAGGACAACACTCAAATTTCTAAGTAATATGCTAGGAGTGCAATTGTTTATCAAATTTATTGATACTACAAGTTTCCGTTTTCTTATTGTTCTTCATGTTTTTTTTGCTTCGTATTATTTATCTTTGCTTTCTTTACCTTTCCATTTCTGAATATTGATGCAACTATTAATCCTTATTGACCTATTAAAGGTTGTTTATCACTAAAAGAGGTGGAATATTATTTATTTTGTTGTTAGTTAGATCATATGTAGCTTGGTAACTTAAATTAGGCATAGATTTTAACATTTAAGGATAGGTATCTGCGTAGTCTGGGCTTATTGACTCAGAATAGGTTAATTGTTGGAATTCCTAGTCATTTGGAGTAGTGCAGTTTCTCCTTTTCTAGCATTATGTTGGAACTAAAATCTTGTATAGTTATATATTATCCCCTTCTCTGGCCTGGAGCTTTATCTCCCACTCATTTGTTTTTGGTGGAAGAGATACTTTGGTATCTCTGATTATTCATTTTCAATCCTTTTATGGTTGATCTTTCCGTTGTCCTCTTTTCCTCTTTAGAGTATATGGACATCATATCTCGGAATTTCCAGGGTATAGGCTCTAAAACCACCTGCTCTAACCTTAAAAAACTTTGTATAACCTGTAAACCGGATTTTCTTTTCCTTTTTGAAACTAGGTGTAGAGATTATAAAGTCTCTAATGTCGTCGAACCTTGTGGATTCACAAAATGCACTTTAGTTTGTCCTATTGGTCTCTTAGGGGTCTTGGTCTTGTATGGTCTGTGAAATGACAAGGTACCGAGTACACCATAATCTTTTCGTATCAACCTACTTTGAACACACCTTGTGTAAGCTTACAGAAACAATACTTCCAAAAGATTACTACAACAAGGTGTAACTTGGTTTAGAGTATTAGTTCAAAACTAAATCAACTATGGGGTCGATACCAAGTGGATTAAAGTACATGTGCTATTACTTAATTATAACTATATTAATAATTAATATGAGGAAAGTTAAGTAATGACACGACACACAAGATTTTGGTAACGAGGAAAACTGCTTGGCAGTAAAACCCAAGGACCTAGTCCAGTTTAATACTCTCAAAATTAAGCCGCTATAAACAATTGTCTACCGCAACTTTGTATAGTTGAGATCAAGTAAATTTTTTTTAGTTACTCAGTTCCTTCAGTGTCCCTGCACCTACAACTGATCTGGTCTACGCATATGTGAATCCCAAGATAGATGTTAGAGCACTGCTCGGTCGAACTCGCATGCGTTGCTATCTCAAGCATGTTTGTCAATGTTAGTGATCAAAACTATAATTCTTGATTTCTAGCCTATTTATAGATGTCTCGGACTAGGACATAAATTGTGTAGTTGAGCCTTAGAATTCACGGCGTTCATCATTTGAAGATGAAGAACTACTAAGGGGAGCTTGTGGAACTTCATCAACAAAAGGTATGTGGAGACTGAAACTCATCTATCACTTGGAAAGTATATTTCTACTCCATCTCCTATATTGAGACATAAGTCGTATTACGTTATAGTTTTCTATTATACACATTTGAGATTTCGAGCTGAGTTTATCTCGCTTACATATTTCTCGAAATATGTGTTGGCAAGCATTCGCTTCGACCAAGTTCATCTTATATTCTTGACGAATGTCAGAATATGATCATGTGAAAATTGCCGAGTAACACCTTACATGGTTTGTGTGATACAATCATTTGGTGTAGACTTGGAATGTTTCGTTATGATTATTTCGATATCTTGAAAATTGCTTTGATGCTAATAGTGTGTCAAAACGGCTATTGTCATCCTCTAAGAAAGTTTCAATTATTGAAATAAAGAGTTTAGAATCAAGTAACCATGTTTGGATATAAACATAGTGTGTTCTCACATTTGTGTATAAGTCCGAAACCGGGAACCTGAAGTATGCGTACCCGTACGTGTACTGGCAATTGTTGGATGTCTGGGAAAGTATGTGTACCCGTACGCATACTGGCGGAAGTCTCACGTTCATGAATTTATGATGGAGTTTGGAAGTGTGAATTGGTTTGCGCACCCGTACACGAACTGGCGCAACCAAACTCGGTCCGGCTACTTAAGTATGCGTACCCTTTTGCATACTTGAGTTGGTTACTTTCTAAAATCGGTTGTACATGAACTTAAACATTTATAAAATAAGGAATGCAATCTTTGCAAACCGTGGCTATAATGTTCATGAACTGATTCGAGTGAATCAAACTGATTTTGCTTCAATTGTGCTCTTGTATACTTCTATGATAATATAACAATTGAATGGATCTTTAACTTGTTTCATTTGAGTCATTTGAACTAGTTATGGTTAAGATAAATAAGGTTGATATGAGAGTAATCATATGGCTAACTTCGGTTAACTATTGTTGAGCCAACATGGTGTACATGTTTGGG
>JAJJMB010017752.1:505869-525942 GCA_023531105.1 Papaver atlanticum | reverse complement strand
CAACATGGTGTACATGTTTGGGTACGGTTACATAAACCTAAATGAGGGTACATTTCATTTGTGTGTAACAAGCTAAGTTAGATCTAACGGTTGAAAGATATTAGCTTGGTTGAATCAGGTTTTTCATCTAATGGTGAATATTGAATGCTTTGTTACCAAGGTAACTTGGATTGCAAACCCTGATTTGAAAACTATATAAAGGAGAACTCTAGCAACTGGGAAACCTAATCCCCACACCTCATGTATGTTAATTGTTGCATCAACTAGAGTCGATTCTCCTTTAACCTTAGGTTTCTATCAAGACCCTGTAGGTTAACGACTTCAAACACTTCATTGGGATTGTGAAGCCAGACCCAACTATTTTCTCTGTAGTTGTGTGTTCTGATCTTGCCCGATTCTATCGTTTGAGTACTATCTTCTCTAAGATTATCTCGAGATTTAATCTCCAATAGGCAAGATAAAAAGTAATCACAAACACCTTAGTCTCATCATTTGTGATTCTACAATATCTAGTTTCGCCATCATACGATTTATATTATTGTGAGGTGATTGATAATACTAGGCTGTTCTTCATGAATATAAGTCCGGGTTATCAATTGGTTCATGTTCACCTTGATTTATCAAAAGATGGAACAAAAACTCTTCGGGTATTTCTGTGTGAGACAGATTTGTTTATCAAGTCTTCGACTTTGGGTCGTAGCAACTCTTGGTTGTGGGTGAGATCAGCTAAGAAAATCAAGTACGTAGTATCCTGCTGGGATCAAGGACGTAAGGAACACAACTGTACCTTGAATCAGTGTGAGATTGATTAGGGTTCAACTATAGTCCATTCCAAAGTTCATTTGTAGTAGGCTAGTGTCTGTAGCGGCTTAATACAGTGTGGTGTTCAAACTGGACTAGGTCCCGTGGTTTTTCTGCATTTGCGGTTTTCCTCGTTAACAAAATTCTGGTGTATGTGTTATTTTTTATCCACATTATATTTTGTTATATGATTGAAATATCACAGGTTGTGTGTTGAATCTGTTAGAGCATAGCTCGGTTGAACCCACCAAGCGTTGGTATGTCAAGTTTGGTTGTAATATTTTAGTAAATCAAAACTCATTTTAAGAGTCGCTTGATTATGTACTAGAGTCAACTTCGTATAGGTTAGCTTGAAAGTATTAGGATATGAGACATTACAAGTATTGCGAAGACTTGAAGAAGTGAAGAAGTAAGAAGCTACAACGACAACATCATCCTTCCACTTGAGGTTAGTGATATTTGACTTGAACTGTTTCATTCCCTAACGTATCTTTCAAGTCGTGCATATTGAAAACAAAACTGCGAAGCATGAACACTCTAGATAGACATAGTATTAAGGAATACAATACGAGGTTTATTGCTTAACCATTAAACTTTAGAGATAAGACATCGACATAATCGTTTGAATGCTATTGTGATTATGTATAGGTATGAGGTGAGGATTTCATCCTAGGAAACAATGTTTTACATGTGTCTTAAGGAAGTAAATTCATGAATTTGTTTTGTGAATCGAAAAGGAAATCGCCAGGCATTATTGGTATTGTTATTCATTGCATATCTTATGAACTACCAATATGTGTGATTAGTATAACCGCTCATGACTTGTTTATGTTCTTGGTAAAACTATTCACAAAGGCCTGACTTTTGTATTGGTATGACTTTTATTAGTGGAACAAATCTTAAGTAATCACCTGAGATGGTATGATCGATTTTGTGATTTATTGTATGACCAACTCTGGGTAAAGGGGAACCGATCCTAGTAAGAGGTGCAACACATCACAAAGGGGAATCGATCCTTGTATGAGGTGCAGCAAGTTTGTAGCAGAAAGGGGAACCGATCCTATGGACATGTGCAACACATTTTTAGGCAAAGGGGAACCGATCCTATGGACATGTGCAACACATACAAGTTAGATACCATATATATGTGGGGAACCGATCCTAGTACCTAGGAAACCGAATTTTGGAAAGCTAGTGTGACTATGCACAGTACTCACATGGATGTAGAACCGAAACTTGTTTTGGTAAAACAGTGAAACCCATGATTTGTGATTGAGTGTTCTTGATCAATCATATATTTCTTGAAAGTCAGATGAACCAATTCTAAACTTGTTTGAAAGTGTGGCAAATAGGTTTCAAGGTTGTAAGTATGAAAGAGGACTTACAAAGTAAGGATGTCGACATACTTCTAACATGTGCAGTAACGCTTATCTTTTATTGTTCAAAGTTATTCCTTAATAACTAAAGAAATAAAATCCCGGATCGAAAAATAAATAAGTTAAGAATCTTTTATTTAAAATTTTTAATTTTATTTTAGGAAAATGGGAATTAGTAATGTGCATTTACAAGTTAGAGATTTTCCAAAGAGACTTTCGGTCAATATCTTTGACAGAGCATTTCCAGGAATTATGGAAACCGAATTTGGAATATATTGCATATCTTGAGAATATTTTCGGTTTTGGAAATTCCTTGGTGTCCAAACTTCCTTGTCTATAAATACTTGAAGTTTGCATTTCGGGCAAACTAATCCTTCATGACAGAAAACTTCCTTGGTTGTGTTGTTACTTGTGAAGCCGCCTATTTGGAGAGGAGAGTAACCTAATTAGGCGAAATCTCTTATGGCCGCTCAGTTTAAAGTCTTCTTTGGGATTGAGAAGCTCTATTAGTACCGTTGGTGGGAAACTAGATAATTGCGGTTTATCTTTTATTTTTGATTGATTTGATTGACTAATGGTGGTTGAACTTTGATTACACCTAGTTTGTTTATGCTTTAGAATCTTCTCTTCTGATATAAGATTCACTCAAACTAGATCGAAGTTTCGACAAGGATCTTTAGACTGTTTGTAGATCTGAAGACGATCATGTGATAATCCATTGTTAACAGACTCCGTTCTGTGCGTGATTGATCACAAGAGATTCAAGTTGTTGTGCGCAGGTGTTTATTGAAGATCAAAGAAGATTTGAAGATAAAGAAGACTTTGAAGATTTCTGATTTGGGTTTATAATCTTTGGTGTGCACAATACTTGTTTCGGTAAAAGAGGATCCAACTATAATTGGTTTATCCTTGTGGTAGATTAGATTGATTAGTTGTGTAGATCGACATCAATACAATTCTTTGTGATTAAAAGTATTGATTGCAGAATATTAACAATTACCTTTGGTAGGTTAGAATAAGATAGATCTAAGAACCTGACGAAGGAGTTTATTGAGATAAACACAAGATCCTTTGTCGAACTCATATCACTTTGTTTAAGAGAGTTGATACCAAACAGATTTGTTGTTCTTTTACTGTTTGGAATACGAACCAAAGGAATTGTTCCAAGTACGTGACTTATTACAGGTCGGAGGAGTGGGAATAAAAACGGAACTAGGTGAACTATAGGTTTAGTTGCTTGGTCTCAACTATACGAAGTTGGTTTGATTTTGTATAGAGGCTTAATCTTGAGAGTATTCAATTTTGGACAAGGTCCCGGGGTTTTTTCTGCATTTGCGGTTTCCTCGTTAACAAAATCTTGCTGTGTGATTTACTTTTATTTTCCGCAATTATAATTGTTGTTATTATAATTTAAAGTAAATTACACAAACGTTAATTCCTATTTACTTGATAGGAATCCTATTGTGTTTGGTTAAGTCCGAACCTCTTATCAAGTAAACATACTTCGTTGTTGTATTGTCTCGATCTCGTATCCATAGACGATCACACAAAGTGTGAACCGATTAGTTGTATTGTCTCGACTCAGTCCATAGACAATCACTTTCGGAGAAAGGACTTATAGGTGGAAAAGTTTTAGCTTGAGGTATATTTGGGTACCCTCGCCTTTTCAATTGGTATCAGAGCAGGCAAACATGAAAAGATCTAACAATCTGTGTTTGATACGATCCAACCTATAAGACATGAGTCAACGTAAAGTTAAGCGAGAGCGAAAACTAAAGAAAGGCTCAGTTAACGTATCGCAAGACGTTGAAATCTTTGATTTTAATAAATGCTTAAAAGGAGCTTCTTCATCAAGTTTTACTTGCTCTTCTGAGAATAAGTCTGAATGTTCTCAAGACGAGATTAAGCTAAACCCTGTATTCGAAATCAATAATTTACACTCTGAAAAATGTCTTTTTAATAACGAGAATTTTTTGAGATTTATGATGAAAGATCAAGTGTAAAAACATCTGAACTAAAGGAATTAAGCAAACAATTTCTTATTTGTTCTAATGAACTTCTTTAAGCACTTGAAAGAGAATGAGATTTAACCTTAAAGTTTCAAAATCTCGATGAAGAGCATAACTTGCTGAAAGAAAATTTCTCACAACAAATACAGAGTCTTAAAGACAAAGTATGTGCTAGTCTTTCTCGAGCGTAGTTTTTAGAGAAAGATCGTGATGCTACTCTTGAAAAAGTACATTTCTTGGAAGAGAAACTTGTTGATTATGATGCAAGGATTAACTCTCAACAAAAGAGTTTTGAAGAGAAAGAAGGTGAATATCTCTCCCGATAAAAACGCCTTGAGGCTGATCTAGCTAGTTCTCTTGAGAAAATCAAGGTGTTGAAAGAAGAAAATTTGGAACTTAAAAAGTTCAATGCTAGCTCAAACAATTTAACCTCAATGTTAGAAGCAAGTAGAAATCATCGTGATACACGAGGATTGGGTTATAAGGGAATAGATGCTTCAAATATTAACAAAGAGGTAAAATTTGTTAAAGCTACTAATTCTTCTCAACAAGAGGCTTCCACTATTGACAAAAATGATACTATTTCTTGTAAAGAAGTAAAGCCAGTCAAGCCTAAGAATTGTGTTCAACCAGCAGCAATCAAAGAGAACACTTCTGCTAATGTCAAGAAAGCAACAACGTTGAACAAGGATAAGAAGAAGAAGAAGAAAACTCGTCGAGCTCCAATGCAAGAGGATCCACAAAAAGGTAACACTAAAACCCATACTTCGTATGTTTATACTAAGCATTGTTATTATTGTGGTAATAAAGGGAACTTGCAATGGGGATGCAAAGTTCGTAAGATGCAAGATGCACTTTCTTTTGTATCAAAAGAATTGGCTAAGATTGCTCCCCAAAGGAACTCAGATCGATATTGTCCTAAGTTTAGGCAAAAGAATTATTATAATGATAGTTCAAATTTTGCATATCGCTCGTCAAGGCCATTTCATAAAAGACCCTATTATATAAAAAGAGATTACTTTGCAAATGCAAAGATAAGATCTGATGTTCCAAATTGGAGAAAAGTTGTTCGCAAAGTATTCAAAGGGACAATCGTCCTAATGGTATGAAGGAGAAAGTTGTTCCTGCGAAACCCAACTCTAAATGGGTCCCGAAGTCCTCCATAGCCAAGAAGGGACCAAAAGTTAGTCACAAGAATAACTCCCAGCTGTTAATTGTTAGTCACAATAATTACAAGAGTTTTCTTGAAAGACTAAAGAAAGACATCATGTCTGAAATCTCTTGTACTAGTGGACGTTGTGATAATGACACTCTTCATCACAAGTAAAAGAAAAAAAACTAGAGATGGAACAAGAGAAAACAAACCAAGCAAGAGGTCAAGAATGATGATTCTGTCTTAGTCACTCGTGACGAACAAGACAAGGATCAACTCAACACAACCTAGTTGTGTTGAATTGTGCATGCTCACCTTTGTGCTCAATCTTATGAAGGGTGAGGAAGCATGTCAAACTGAGCACAAGATCTCTCGATTATTATATGACTAATTAACATCTTTAGGGAGATTCCTTTTCTTCTATACTCATACTTTATCTATCTATATTTTAGGTTTTGATAGAAACGGTAATTTTGAGTTTATAATGTTTATATCTACTAATCATATATGTGTAGCTCTTGTTTTTATGGTTAAAACGAGCCAAAAATCACCGAATTCGGACATCGTATGCAAAAGTTATGTCAAAAACAGTTTAGTGTTTTGATCCATCACAAGAAACTCTTGGGAAACGATCCTAGTGATAGGTGCAATGTAGGGTACCGATCCTAGTTATAGGTGCATACGAAGGAGAGTAAAACTGTTTTGCCCATAACTTCTTCGTCCGAACTCGGAATGACCTCATTCTTTTTACGTTGGTTTCGCAATTCAATTCCAAACAAGAAGGAGGTAATTGCAATACTTGATTTTATGTTGAATTTTTATGGTGTATTGCAAATTGATTTATGAGATGTTTTGATTTTTGTTTTATTACCTTAATATTCGATCTCATAATGTGTGAACCCTTATGGTTTGGGTGACTTTTTGATTTAGCAGGATTAAGTTCTATCCCATGTTGGTAGGATTTATCAAAGGATCATGAGGGGTTCTGATAGAAACAATGTGTGAAAAAGTCACAATATGTTGAATCGGTTTTGGTTTAGCATAAAAGCATATGTGTTTCGGGGTTTTCAAAATTTTCTTGCAATAGTTAAAAACCGGTTTTCAACCTTTCTCTGGTAAAGGTTGGTTGTTGTTATTCTTTTGTTTTGCATAAGGATGACAACATAATGATATTTCGATATCAATTCTCCCTGGAAGAAGATGCAAACATATTGGAGAAGTGGATGCGAAATTTTAGGTAACAATCTTGTTAGTTAATTGTTTTCCTGTTTAAGAAAAGCCTGATTTTATTGAGTATATCTTTATTGCTTTTGCTTAACAAAATTTCGGTACAATTGATGTTTTATTCCATTATGTGTGTAAGGATATGTGTGTGATTAAATTGGTTCCGGTTAAGAAAAAATATTGTTATCTTGCTTTATTGTGTGGTATCAATTTGGTTAGGCTTACAAAATTTCGGTGCAATTGGTGCTTTAATGTTTATGTTGTTTCAATTGCTTCCGGTTGAGGTGAATAATTATGCAAGTTGATTTATTTGGTTTATATGAATTGTTTATGGCTTAACGAAAGAAAAGGTTTACAGGATGAATTGTTTAGTCCAATTCGATTCTGGATAAGAGAAACTAAGTTTATTTTGATCTTAGTTAGACTTATCAAAGTGGAGGTTTCGGTTATTAAAGTCTAATCAGATGCATTAACAAGAAATACTAGTTAACTAACCTAGTACTTGTCTTGTTTAAAAGTTAAGGGTCTAAGTTATATGGATAATTAGAACCTGATGAGAAAAATAGAGTTATCTTTATTTTGGTCTTATCGAACAAAGCGGTTGTATTTGTACAATCGGTTTAGCAAAGGGACTAAGGTGCTTAGTTGTTTTTTGGTTTGCTAAACTATTGGTTATCAAAAATGGTGTGTGGAACCCTCGTGCTTAACTCTATAGGTTGCGAGTCTATTGAGATTTGTAAGATCCTTTCGGTTTGTCCTTTATTTTTTCGTTTCTTTGTCATTTTGTGACAAAAAGGGGGAGAAATATATGGAGTAAACAAGTGATACTGGTATTGATTTTATATTGATTGGTATCACTAAGGGAAAGGACATTGGTGCTTAAACGTTTATCTAACGAAAGAGTAAAAGCATAGACTAAGGGGGAGTAAATATCATTACAAAGGGAATAACAAAGACGTGCGGATTGAAAATCTACCTATCTCACCTTTAGGGGGAGTATTAGCTTTGTTATTATAATGTCAACATCGGCATTTAAGGATTGAATGTATACAGGTTATTGTGCTGTTGAATTCAGGAATCAAGCGTATGTGTAATGAATTCTTGTAATTTGTTTATCCATATGATGTAAGAGTTTTTTCACTAAAATTGACAAAGGGGGAGATTGTTAGAGCATAGCTTGGTTGAACCCACCAAGAGTTGGTATGTCAAGTTTGGTTGTCATATTTTAGTGAATCAAAACTCATTTTAAGAGTCGTTTGATTATGTACTAGAGTCAACTTCGTATAGGTTAGCTTGAAAGTATTAGGATATGAGACATTACAAGTATTGCGAAGACTTGAAGAAGTGAAGAAGTAAGAAGCTACAACGAAAACATCATCCTTCCACTTGAGATTAGTGATATTTGACTTGAACTGTTTCATTCCCTAACGTATCTTTCAAGTCGTGCATATTGAAAACAAAACCGTGAAGCATGAACACTCTAGATAGACATGGTATTAAGGAATACAATACGAGGTTTATTGCTTAACCATTAAACTTTGTAGATAAGACATCGACATAATCGTTTGAATGCTATTGTGATTATGTATGGGTATGAGGTGAAGATTTCATCCTAGGAAACAATGTTTTACATGTGTTTTAAGGAAGTAAATTCATGAACTTGTTTTGTGAATCGAAAAGGAAATCGCCAGGCATTATTGGTATTGTTATTCATTGCATATCTTATGAACTACCAATATGTGTGATTAGTATAACCGCTCATGACTTGTTTATGTTCTTGGTAAAACTATTCACAAAGGCCTGACTTTCGTATTGGTATGACTTTTATTAGTGGAACCGATCTTAAGCAATCACCTGAGATGGTATGATCGATTTTGTGATTTTGTGTATGACCAACTCTGGGTAAAGGGGAACCGATCCTAGTAAGAGGTGCAACACATCACAAAGGGGAATCGATCCTTGTATGAGGTGCATCAAGTTTGTAGCAGAAAGGGGAACCGACCCTATGGACATGTGCAACACGTTTTTAGGCAAAGGGGAACCGATCATATGGACATTTACAACACATACAAGTTAGATACCATATATATGTTGGGAACCGATCCTAGTACCTAGTCAACCGAATTTTGGAAAGCTAGTGTGACTATGCACAGTACTCACATGGAAGTAGAACCGAAACTTGTTTTTGTAAAACCGTGAAACCCATGATTTGTGATTGAGTGTTCTTGATCAATCACATAGTTCTTGAAAGTCAGATGTACCAATTCTATACTTGTTTGGAAGTGTGGCAAATCGGTTTCAAGGTTGTAAGTATGAAAGAGGACTTACAAAGTAAGGATGTCGACATACTTTGAACATGTGCAGTAACGTTTATCTTTTATTGATCAAAGTTATTCCTTAATAGATAAAGGAAGAAAATCCCGGATCGAAAAATAAATAAGTTAAGAATCTTTTATTTAAGGTTTTTAATTTTATTTTAGGAAATGAGAATTAGTAATGTGCATTTACTAGTTTGAGATTTTCCAAAGAGATTTTCGGTCAATATTTTTGACAAAGCATTTCTAGGAATTATGGAAACCGAATTTGGAATCTATTGCATATCTTGAGAATATTTTCGGTTTTGGAAATTCCTTGGTGTCCAAACTTCCTTGTCAATAAATACTTGAAGTTTGCATTTCGGGAAAACTAATCCTTCGTGACAGCAAACTTCCTCGGTTGTGTTGTTACTGGTGAAGCCGCCTATTCGGAGAGGAGAGTAACCTAATTAGGCGAATTCTCTTATGGTCGCTCAGTTTAAAGTCTTCTTTGGGATTGAGAAGCTCTATTAGTACCGTTGGTGGGAAACTAGATAATTGCGGTTTATCTTTTGTTTTTGATTGATTTGATTGACTAACGGTGGTTGAACTTTTATTGCACCTAGTTTGTTTATGCTTGAGAATCTTCTCTTTTGATATAAGATTCACTCAAACTAGATCGAAGTTTCGACAGGGATCTTTAGACTGTTTGTAGATCTAAAGATGATCTTGTGATAATCCATTGTTAACAGATTCCGTTCTTTGCGTGATTTATCACAAGAGAATCAAGTTGTTGTGCGCAGGTGTTTATTGAAGATCAAAGAAGATTTGAAGACAAAGAAGACTTTGAAGATTTATGATTTGGGTTTATAATCTTTTGTGTGCAAAATACTTGTTTCGGTAAAAGAGGATCCAACTATAATCGGTTTATCCTTGTGGTAGATTAGATTGATTAGTTGTGTAGATCGGCATCAATACAATTCTTTGTGATTAAAAGTATTGATTGCAAAATCTTAACAATTACCTTTGGTAGTTGAGAATAAGATAGATCTAAGAACCCGACGAAGGAGTTTATTGAGATAAACAGAAAATCCTTTGTCGAACTCACATCACTTGGTTGAAAAGAGTTGATACCAAACAGATTTGTTGTTCCTTTACTGTTTGGAATATGAACCAAAGGAATTGTTCCAAGTACGTGACTTATTACAGGTCGGAGGCTTGGGAATACAGACGGAACTAGGTGAACTATAGGTTTAGTTGCTTGGTCTCAACTATACGAAGTTGGTTTGATTTTGTATAGCGGCTTAATCCTGAGAGTATTTAATTCTGGACAAGGTCCCGGGGTTTTTCTGCATTTGTGGTTTCCTCGTTAACAAAATCTTGCTATGTCATTTACTTTTATTTTCCGCAATTATAATTGCTGTTTTTATAATTTAAAGTAAATTACACAAACGTTAATTCCTATTTACTTGATAGCAATCCTATTATGTTTGGTTAAGTCTGAACCTCTTATCAAGTAAACATGCTTCGTTGTTGTATTGTCTCGATCTTGTATCCATAGACGATCACACGAAGTATGAACCGATTAGTTTTATTGTCTCGACTCAGTCCATAGACAATCACTTTCGGAGAAAGGTCTTATAGGTGGAAAAGTTTTAGCTTGAGGTATATTTGGGTACCCTCTCCTTTTCAGAATCGATCAATTGGAAAATCCAACTTTTGGTTGTTGATTTAAATTGATTGATCCTTGAACATTGGTCTTTGTTGATTGCAGATTGAATTAAGAGTTAGAGATATAAACTCTTTGATATATTTTTCTCTAGATTGAGTCTGACTGTCTAGTTGATTCTCTAGAAAGTATATTGGAGTAAGTCCTCTCAGATTGCCAAATGAATTGTTGGGTGTGGTTGTTAGACCCCCGCATTTTCAATAGATTCCACTAAATCAAGTCGCTTCACCTATTGTGAAGACTTCTGCTCTCAACTTCTTCGGATCGTAACCCAGAACAGCAAATGTCTAACCTGTTCCACTAACCACGTCACCGTATATCTCCCGAATCCGACTATGGTCAGAGATAAAGTTTGAGTATAAAGGATCTTCCATTTATTCAATTTAAACTCTTTGGTCATAGATCAAGCCAAGACAAAGATTATAGAAATAATTTATCTCGGGGAATAACCTCTATCCAAGCAACTCTACGAGGAGAAGCAACTGGACATTTTGTTCGATATGTCAACAAGTCTGACGTATATCGAGATAAATTGCTTGTTTGGATCCCATAATATCAAGTGTGCATGAAGTATCACAAATATCAGAAATAAAAAACAAAAAGTCTTCAAGTCTTCAATTGTCAATCTTAAAAGTAACAACTGTACAAACAACTTGATTCTACTAATGATCAATACATACAGAACGAGGTTTGTTAATGTTGATTAATCTAGATTGCAGATCTTGAATCATGAGATCTCTAATAGCCAATCCTCAAACAAAAATTTAGTGGCCTTATATCAGAAGAGAAAGACCATGGAATAATCAAGTCTCGTCTATCAAGGATAACTACGCCGTTAGTCAATTAAATTAATTGTTAGAGCATAGCTCGGTTGAACTCACCAAGAGCAGGTATGTCAAGATTGGTTGTCATATTTTAGTATCATAACTCAACTCGAGTCGCTTGATTAAATACTAGAGTCAACTTCGTTTAGGTTAGACTAGAAAGTCTAGGAATGTTGAGACATACAAGTATTACTCCGAAGACCTGAAGAATGAGAAGAAGTAACGACTACAATGACGACATCATCCTTCCACTTGAGGTTAATAATCTTGACTTGATCTTGTTTGCATTCCTAACATATCTTTCAAGTCGTGCTATATTGAAAACATAACATGTGAAGCTTTACATATTGTGTATAATACTCTGGTGATGTGACTTGGTCATTATAATATGATCAAAGTGTCAAGGAAAACATATTACGAAGTATGAATGCCTATCTTTTGGAACTTCGTAAGTACGACATTGACATAATGTATTGTATATAGCTATTTGATTACGTGTGCATTATATAGGAACAATTTCATCATAGGAAACAATGTTTTATAACATTTGTTTAAAGGAAGTACATTTATGAACCTTTTTTTTTTATAATTGAAATAAAATCATGATTGGTCTTATTATTCTTTGAATATCTTTTGGATTGCCAATGGAAGGAAAACCGAATTTAGGTACTTTAATGCATATCTTGAGAATATTTTTGGTTTTCGAATTTTGTTGTTGTCTAAACAACTTTGGTCTGTAAATACTTGAGTTTGCATTTCTTGCAAACTATCCTAAGAGCCACGCAAACTTCATTTCTTGTTGTTTCTGGTGGAGCCGTCTATTCTGAAAGGAAAGTATCCTAATTAGGTAAAATCTCTTATGACCGCTCGTTTAAAGACTTTTGTGGGATCAAGAAGCTCTACGAGTATCGTTGGTGGGAAACTAGATAATTGTAGTGTTATTAGTTTTTGATTATTAATTTAATTGACTAACTGTTGTTGAAACTTTGATTGCACCTAGTTTATTTATTCTTGAGAATCTTCTCTTCTGATATAAGATTTACTCAGACTAGATCAAAGTATCGATGGGATATTTAGAACCATCTTCGGATCTAAAGACATCTTGTGATAATCCATTGTTAATAGACTCCGTTCTGTGTGTGATTGATCACAAGAGGATTCAAGTGTTGTTGTGCAGGTATTTGAAGGCAATAGAAGATTTGAAGACGAAGAAGTTTTCTTATTAGTTTTCGTATCTTGTGGATTTAGTGCACAAACCTTGATCGGGTGGGATCCAACTAGAATCGGTTTATCTTTGATAGACTTGATTGATTAGTTGCGTAAGATCGACAACTCTCTATAGTTTCTCTTTCAGATTTATATCTAAAAAGACGAGGGTACCAAAATACACCATAACCTTTTATTTTCAACCTATAAGTGAAAAGACGAGGGTACCCAAATACAACAATATTTAAAATATCCACCTATAAGTCCTCTTATCGAAAGTGATTGTCTATGGACAAAGTCGAGATAATACGACAAATCGGTATTCACACTTTGTGTGATCGTCTATGGATACAAGATCGAGACAATACAACAATCAAAGTGTGATTACTTGATAATAGGTTCAGACTTAACCAAACTCCATAGGATCACTATCAAGTAATACGGAATTAACGTTTGTGTAATCTATAATACAAAACAGAATGGATTTTTTAGCTTGGACGGACGGATAACATTTTGAGAGACATACAAGTGATCCGACCATCCCAGTCTCATCCCAGCCAAAGACATCTAGCGGCTTTGGTGTTTGTAACCTCCTTCATTTATGGAGATATTACGAACCCTCTTAATTAGTTCCTCATCAGTTTAAGAAATAAATGCGCCATTAAGAAAATAATCTGAAAAGATACCTATAATACAAAACAGAATGGGTTTTTGAGCTTGGACAGACGGATAACATTTTGAGAGACAAACAAGTGATCCGACCATCCCAGCCAAAGACATCTAGCGGCTTTGGTGTTTTTAACCTCCTTCATTTATGGAGATATTACGAACCCTCTTAATTAGTTCCTCATCAATTTAAGAAATAAATGCACCATTAAGAAAATAATCTGAAAAGATAAATGTTACAACCATAGACAAAGAAATTTATTTTTGACCCATATCTTTAAGTAACAAATTAGCCACCCTTTAACAACCTGCAAAACACCATTGTGTAAAGGGAAAAATAGGAATAATAATTTTCATTATACTCATTGTACAAATGCAACAGTGAGTTATATATATCCAGAAAATGACTCACCACAAGAAATAATCTTACACCATAGGCATGATTTTAATTTTAGTAATCGAATGAGCCTATTTTCATCATCCTGCAAAAAAAAATAAAAAAAATTAGAGTCATTTAACCAAGGAACAAAGAACTTTAGAATCATTTTCTAGTATCCATAATATATCTATTTTCGAATGAGACATTTAACCAATCGAAAGATGAACCCTGTTTTCATCGTATCAACTTTAGCATTTTTGGAAACATTTGAGCACTCTTGATCACAATCACAACTATTTTTTCATTAGATTTTAATGCCATGAATAATTTAATCAAAATCTGCAACACAAACAAAAAGAAGCTAAACTAAAAAAAAAAAAAAAATCCTGATCAAGCAATTAATGGTATATGGAATAAAGTTATATTTTTTAGCTGTGAGAGCACATCTTCTGATGGAAACGTTAATGTCTTGTGATGGAGTCAATTTTCTTTTTTCTAATTTTTTCAATTACTTTGGATCCTCTATTTACTCCCCCATCATCCTCCCACGATTAAGAGAATTGCTTACCCATAAATAAGTTAAAACCGTTCATGCTCCAAGGTCTTCATGCAATGAAACAGCTACTCCTTTATGACTAGCACACAACAAGCCATTCCAAGAGAAAAAACATTCAAAAAATTGAATGTTTCACTAATTACAATTATCAATGAATCGTGTATAAATAGAGGAATATATTTCTTCAACCACACACATTCATTCATTCACTCATTCTTAGCTTATTTTTTTGGTGAAATTTTTAGCTTAAGAGTATCAACATGTCAAACATGATTAGCTATGGCCCCACAGAAACCGTTGCCCAAAACGTATTTCTTTCTTTTTCGAGAATACATGATTGCGATGAAAACAAACCTGCAGTACTCAGGTTTGGTGTTGCAAAAAAATGGGAAGAGATCGATTTCGTGGCGACCATCGAAATCACTACTTTCAATTTGCTAATGACTCTTCAAAACGTAAGGTGCAGTGACACGTCAATCCCTCTTGAAAAATATAGTATGTTACAATTATTTCTTCATGTATCTCCTCCTTATTCACCCTTTATTTCCATTCCTTGAATCCTTTGTAGATTTAACTGTAGTTGCGCTGTCACGACAAGGCTACTATTTGGGAACTACCATTTTTATGTCGTGCACAAACACAATAGTACCATCAACAGATTAATAATATCAGGCAATGATGCAAAACGATCTACAGGAATATCCATCGTCAGGCAAGAAGAAATGGGAAACATCCCATTTCGTTACAAAATTTATGTGAAGAGACGTTTGCACCATCAAGTAGTTGCCCATGCAAAAGAAACGTCACTAATTATGAAGGGCTCAATAAAGGGTGCACCGTGCACCATAGTAATTTATGATTAAGACATAATATCTCATGCAAAAATTAAGGAAACGCTAATTTTTAAAAGGCTAATTGTTCACTAAACATGTACAAGTAGAGGAGTGTATTTCCTCTATTATACCTTCATACTGTTTCATTCATTTACAAATCATTCTCTAAGTAAAAGAATATGGTGTAAGGTAATCAATATGTCGAACATGCTTCATTTTCAAGGATGCATGGCAGCAACGAAAACAAGCCCAAGGTTCTCAAGGATGGGATCCAAAGCACATTGGTCCCAAAAGGCTGCGATGAAGTCGAGCAGTATCTTGATGCACTATACGTTCGGACACATGAAGCAGCTTGGTGTTTATCCCAACACAAATCAATACCACCGAATACCAATCTTTTGGGATCGGAAAAAAGATCATTAGTTAATGGTATAATAAAACGAAATTTTATAAAAAAAATATTATTTTAAGTCAAAACAATATCGTGAGAATGATTAAACTTATTTAAGCGTGACCGACTTTATAATTATTTGGATTAAGATTTTCATGTCTAAAAGTTTGTATGGGTCGAATTAAGCCTCATAGTTATAACTAAAAAAAATCCCGTTTCATGTCGTGCCGTTACGGCACGGGTTATTTTTAGTTTTCTTTAAATTATAATAACAACAATTATATTTGCGAAAAATAAAAGTAAATGACACAGCAAGATTTTGTTAACGAGGAAACCGCAAATGCAGAAAAACCCCGGGACCTAGTCCAGAATTGAATACTCTCAGAATTAAGCCGCTATACAAAATCTAAAACAACTTCGTATAGTTGAGACCAAGCAACTAAACCTAGTTCACTTTGTTTCTTTAGTATCCCTGCTCTTCCGACATACAATAAGTGCACGCACTAGAACAATTCCTTTAGATCGTATTCCAAACAGTAAAGGAGCAACAAATCTGTTTGGTAACAACTCTATTGATTCTTCAAGATAAAGATATCTCAAGTCATATGCAATGGCTCTTCCATCTAATCTAATAAACTCTTTGCCTGGTTAGATCAATCTATCCAACAACTATCGAAGTAGCAGAGTTTAGATTTGCAATCAATCAATATAGAATCTAACAAGAGACTATAAAGCGATGCCGATCTCACGCAACTAACCAATCAAATAAATCCGATTCTAGTTGGATCCCAGCCGATCAAGGTTTGTGCTACACAAAGATATGAGAAACCAATAAGAAATCTTCTTCGTCTTCAAATATTCTTTAATCTTCAATTAAACCTGCACGGCACCACTTAAATCTCTTGTGATCAATCACACACAGAACGGAGTCTGTTAACAATGGATTATCACAAGATGTCTTTAGATCTACAAACAGTTCTAAAGATCCTGTCGATACTTCGATCTAGTTTGAGTGAATTTTATATCAGAAGAGAAGATTATCAAGAATAAACAAACTAGGTGCAATCAAAGTTCAACAACCATTAGTCAATCAAATAAATCAAAAACTAATAAACTACAATTATCTGGTTTCCCACCAACGGTACTCATAAAGCTTCTTGATCCCACAGAAGTCTTTAAACGAGCGGTCGTAAGAGATTTCGCCTAATTAGGGTACTTTCCTCTCCGGATAGACGACTCCACTAGAAACAACAAAAAGATGAAGTTTGCCTAGCTCTTAGGATGGTTTGCAAGACATACAAACTTAGGTATTTATGGACCAAGGATGTTTGGACACCAAGGAATTTCCAAAACCGAATATTCTCAAGATATGCAATAAATGCCCAAAATCGGTTTTCATAAATCCTGGAAATGCTTTGTCCAATATTTTCCGAAATCCCTCAATAGAAAATCTCCAATCAGTAAATGCACATTACTAATTATTATTTTCTAGAGATATGCATTTAATTGCTGGTAATTAAAGCATATAAAACTAACAACCTTAATTAAAAGATTCTTAATTTATCTCGGACCGGGATCTCATTGAGTTATTAAGGAATATCTTTGAACAATAAAAGGTAAGAGTTACTGTTCGTGTTCAAAGTATGTTGACATCTTTTCTTTGTAAATCCTTTTTCATATTTACAATCTTGGAATCGATTATACCACACTTCCAAACAAGTTAGAATTGGTTCAATCATTAGTGGAGACTACCTATATTCATATCAACAGAGGCACCAGACCAAAAATTCTTTGTAGATGACTAAAGAGCTTTCTTTTGAGTGTGAGTCACCGTACGTTAATTCCGGGTATAATGGTGAGCTACCCAACTTCACAGCATTTTCAGCACTATTTTTGATCTCTTGAGTGCTAATTTTTGTCAATCATGAGGGTGACGTCTATAGATGAAAGCCTTCTTCTTGTAGTTTGATTTGAAGTTAGCTCCATTCTCTCTCCAACAACAGATCCATAGAAACACCATCATCATCAACAAAAGAACGACATCAAAATCTACAAGGAAAGTTGAAGACATTTAAGGTTTACAAGCAACAATACAAGTAAGAGCAAATTTCATATCCAAGTAAAGCAACATATAATGAGCAAATTTTTATATACATGTTGAAGACTTACATACAGTGAACATAATTTTATATCCAAGTATGAAGACTTATTTACAGGAGCAAAAATTTCAAAAGATGTGATACAAGACAATACAAGTTGTGAAGAATCAAGCGGTAAAGTACTTCTCCCACGACCATATTTGTTTCATTATTTTGTTTTATTTTCACTTTGTATTGTATTTTTTCTTGTCTCTAAAAAGAAAAAAAAAAAAAAAAAAGACAAGAGAAATTTTATTATTATTGTTTTTAGTTTTTATTTATTTAATAAGCCGTGGGGGAGGAAAGATCTATAAAGAAGTTTTAAGCGACAAGGATTTTAAGAGAAAGAGTTACAAATTGTCAAGGATTTGCAAAGTTCAATATTTTATCATCAACTGTTGAAGACCGAAGACGAAGACCAAGAAGATAAAGAAGACGAGCCGAAGGAAGACGTTTCTATT
Source organism: Papaver atlanticum (assembly GCA_023531105.1). Taxonomy (NCBI): domain Eukaryota; kingdom Viridiplantae; phylum Streptophyta; class Magnoliopsida; order Ranunculales; family Papaveraceae; genus Papaver; species Papaver atlanticum. The sequence continues at coordinate 507,902 of JAJJMB010017752.1, read as the reverse complement.
GGATGCTATGAGAGTGGTGCTACCATTACTGCCGATTGAATGTGAAGGTGAGTAAGTAATCTCATCCTCGATAATAGTGGTTGATTTCCTTTCTTAGAGATCATCAGAAAAATATTTTTATTTTCCACGATTTAGTGGAGTCTCCAGAAATAATTCGGAAGGTTTCCTTCCCACCATTCAACGTGTGTAGGATTTCTCTCTTCATTCCTACCTGCACACATGTGAGACCAATAAAAAAGCTATTTTTTGAGTGCAATTATCATAAAACCCTATTGGTGAGGCATAAGTCAAGGAGAAATGCTTATTGATCGCTCTCAAACACGTATTCTCTCATTATGGTGTGGTTATTTCTCACTCAACATTAAGAATGAGTTATTTAGTATGTCTAACTTCTTATTACTAGCATGCAGAAACTCTATGTCCTCATAGCTCTTTGGATGCTTGGGACGCTGGAACGCTTTGTAAGTTGGAAGAATAGGTTTTGTAGGTATATCTCTCGTAAACCCCCACGAGACTATAACTCGTCCACTAGGGACACCTAGGGGTTCAAAGGCTTGTTATACATGCTAAGTGTAACCGTAGCCTCGACGAAACAGAGTTGTTGTATTTTAGTTTAGTTTTGTTTGTTCGAGGACTAAAAAAGATTAAGTGTGGGGGAATTTGATAAGAGCTTAAAATACATCATTTGAATATCAATTTCATAAACTTTTCTTTACTATTTTCTCTTGTATTTTCGGGTATTATGCTTGTTTTATATTTTGAAGGTATCCCGGAGTCATGTGACATAAAAGAAGAGAAATAAGAGCTTAATTGGTCTCTTGGAGACATTGGAATTGACGGATTCGAAGTATAGAAGGGTGGAAGGCTCTTTTCGTCGCAAACAAGAACAGGAGCACCTAAACATCTCTACTTGAGGCTGCCTAGGAACTACTACTGAGAATTGTTAAACGCACCCAGGTTTATGCTATGGGACACCTCCTTCTTTGTCTAAACCTAGATCGAGTCTAGTGTCTACTATACATTCATGCATTTCCACGCTGAGCCGAGAAGACGCTCCTGCCAAGCTCATTCATGCCGGCAACCTTGTATGGTCCAAGGGTCGTGTTCGATGGGCTAGGACAGGTTCACAAAGGCAAGAAAAACACGGAAGTCTTAGTCTGTGATGGTTTGTTTTACGCCAGAAATGCAGTTAAGAAGCTAAGTTGGGTAATTTTGATTAATGAATGAGATTTGGACATGGATCTCGAAACTGAGACATGGGTTTGTTCTGGAATGAAGTTGACAGCGAAGGAAATGAGTTTTTGTGCGAGTTTGGTTTGGTTTGAATTTATTTTTCTTCCACGAAAATTCAGTGAAGAGTTGTTCCTGCCAGTGATGCTTGAAAAGATTAATATGTGCAGTTCTGCTGAGAGAAATGTGGGTTGTTATGTGATTGAATTATTGCTTTACAGGGAAGGAGATGTGCAAATTATCATCACCAGCAAGCTAAAATCTGTGTTACATGTTTCACGTACACAGGATGTTTGTCAAAAGGCCTCACTGACTTGTTCTGTAACCAGGTTACAACTACGGCTAGCCATGAGCCTGGAAGGAGGGTTTGGGGTTAGAGTTTCGGAAAATTGGCAGGAAGAGATTGAGCCAAGGGAACCTGACCACCATTTTTTACACACACGACATGTTTGATAGAAGAGTTCGCGGAAGATTTTGGTTTTTTGCCGACAAGACGGGGAAGAAAAGTATCTTCTGCCATCGATATGGAAGTGATGAAAGGTGAATATTCAGGTGCGTCTTTAGAGTTCAGCTAGATTAGGAAAGTGGGTTTTACTCGGATCAGGGAATGGAAAGACCTTGATCTATAAAAGGAACTGAAAACACCCACAGTAAACATTATCGGATTAGGGTATATTCTTTCTTTCTACCGAGGAATGTTCTTTTAGTTTTTTAAGACAAGAAACTTCTTTCAAAACTTTTGCCACAATATTTTGAAGAATGATAAGTTTCATGTCAAGTGACTGAAAGTTGTATTCCTTAAG
>JAJJMB010017752.1:485410-505859 GCA_023531105.1 Papaver atlanticum | reverse complement strand
AAAAGGCCTCACTGACTTGTTCTGCAACCAGGTTACGACTACGGCTAACCATGAGCTTGGAAGGAGGGTTTGGGGTTAGAGTTTCGGTAATTGGAAGGAAGAGATTGATCCAAGGGAACCTGACCACCATTTTTTACACACACAACGTGTTTGGCAGAAAAGTTCGCGGCAGATTTTGGTTTTTGTCCGACAAGACAGGGAAGAAAAGTAGGATCTGCCGTCGATATGGAAGTGATGAAAGGTGAAGATTTAGTTGCGTTTTTCGAGTTCAGTTAGATTAGGAAAGTGATTTTTACTCGTATCATGGAATGGAAAGACCTTGAGCTATAAAAGGAACTTAAAACACCCACAGTTAACATGTCGAACTTACAAGCATGTGTAAATTAGGATCAATTCGACTTATAGAACATATCGGTTGGTTAAGTTACACTGGAGAGCTTATTCAAAGTGGCTTGATTGACTAGACACGAGTCGAGGACTTATTCTACGAAGTGACTTTGGAGTTTATTAGACTTGTTGAACTTATAACTTGTTTAGGATTGTTAGTAAACGTATTTTGAAGAAGATTCATGTTCACTAGTGGAGAAAGAACCCCTAATAATTCTCATCCTCATTGTTTGGATTAATATTTGTGTTTCTAGTTTTTGCATTATTCATATTTTCAGAAATTGAATCGACAATTTTAGCTCAACTCTCCCTTAGGAACGAACCTTCTTATCCTTGTGTTGCTTGTTAGTGTAAGAAGAGTAAGGAATATATCTTTTGTGAGTTTAAAACCTAATCATAGACTTTCTAGTCTAACCTAAACGAAGTTGATTCAAGTATATAATCAAGTGACTTTAGATGAGTTTTTACACACTAAAATATGACAACCAAACTTGAAATACCTGTTAGAGCACTGCTCGGTCGAACTCGCAAGCGTTGCTATCTCAAGCTTGTTTGTCAAGTTTAGTTGCCAAAACTATAAGTCTTGGTTTCTAGTCTACTTATAGCTAAGTATCGGATTAGGATAGAATGTGTAAGTCTCGGATTGAAGACGAAGAACTACTAACAAGAGCTTGTGAAACTTCATCAACAAAAGGTATGTGGAGACTTGAACTCGTCTATCACTAAAAAGTCTATTTCTACTCTATCTCCTATTTGAGGAAAAAGTCGTATAGCTATATAGACTTTGATTATACACATTTAATATTTCGCGCTGAGTTTAACTCGCTTACATATTTCTCAAAATATGTGTTGGTAAACTTTCGCTTTAACCAAGTTCATCTTATATTCTTGACGAAAGTCAAAATATGATCATGTGAAAATCGCCTGGTAACATCTTATATGATTTGTGTGAGACAGTCATTTGGTGTAGACTCGGAATGTTTCATATTGATCATTTGATCACTTGAAAATTGAATTTTAGCTAATAGTTTGTGTGAGACAGTTATTGTCGTCTTCTAGGAATATTTCAATGATTGAAATGGGAGTTTAGCATAATTAACCATGATTGGATATAGCATAATATGCGTACTTGTATGCTACCTGTTGCAAGTTATTCCAAGTCCGGGAACCATAGTATGCATACCCGTATGCGTATTGGTTTGATAGTTGAAGTCCGGGAACTTAGTATGCATACCCGTATGCGTACCGGCGTAAGTCCAAGTCCGGGAATTAAACTTAGTTTGGTGGTGTACGACAGTATGCGTACCCGTTCGCATATTGGCGAACCCAGACAAAGTCCGACTACTTAGGTATGCGTACCTGTTTGCACAATTGAGTGGTTAAGTTCTAAAATCGGTTTGTTCATGAACAAATACATTTATATAATAAGGAATGCAATCTTTTACAAACCGTTGCTATAATGTTAATGAATTGATTCGAGTGAATCAAAATCGATTTTGCTTCAATTGTGTCTTGTATACTTCTATGAGAATATAAACAATTGAACAACTGTATAACTAGATTCATTTGAGTCATTTGAACTAGTTGTGTTAAGATGAACAAGGTTGATATGAAAGTGTTCATATGGATAACTTCGGTTAACTATTGTTGATCCAATGAAGTGTACACGTTTAGGTACGGTTACCCATATCTAAATGTGAATATCAATATTATGCGGAGCACGTTTCACGGTTTTAGTGGTCGCGTGCAGGATAACTATGTATACCTCGCTATACATAGGAATCTGAGTAGCAAAAGACACCTTCGCAGATCTACTTTATCTCATCCCAAGGAGGGATACCTCGACGGCTAAGATGAAAAAGTAGAACCTGGTCTAGAGAGAGGCAGCTGGCGAATGGACAGAGGCATATGACACATCCAATCAGCATTTAATGCACAAATCTCTTATATGCACACTTAACCAAAGCACGTGAAGAGAGATTAGGTGGCAGAGTCTGACTGACGGAGGTTAGCGGTGAACGAAGGTACAATCTGTACTGAGGATGGGTAGTTCCCGAAGGAACATGGGACAGCTGAGGTGGCAGAGTCCGACTGGAGAGAGCGTGCGGTGAACGAAGGTACCAATCGTACGAAAGGTATATCAGGGAACGATTGACCCAAAGACAGCGAAGATATATCTGAAGCAGAAGGGGTTATAAATACCAAGCTTCACCAACCAACAAAGGCATTCAATATCTAGGAGAAGAAGATCTAATCTTAATCTTATACCTCTTTAATGTTTAGAACTTAAGTATTTACTTCAACTTGAGTTCTCTCTTTATTACTTTGGGAAGCATTTAAGATCTTTGTAACCACCACAACTTAATACAAACAATCACTCATTACCCCGTGGACGTAGACAAAAGTCGAACCACATAATCTCTTGTGTCTCATGATAACTTAGTTGCATTTACATTACATTTGTGTTCTTCGTTATTATTGTGATCTTGAGTATCTTTTATAACCTAGCATTATCAGTTCAACGGAGATATAAATACTACTTAGTATCCGATTCTCTGAGATGTATACATTATGTAGACTATGGGAAAATTAGTAGTCACAGTTTGGCGCTAGAAGGATTTGCTCACCAGCTTGAGTTTTTATGTTCCTTTATTTTTCAACTTACGCATCTTCTTTAATGAAGAGATCTGAGTTTAACAACGGCGGATCTCACTTCCTAGTGATCCATTCGTCCGTTATTTACGTAAGTTCTTTGAGTTCATAGCCTCTAAAGACTTACAACCTTACAGATCTACAAAGTTTTCTGCAAAAACGCATTCACAAAACGTTAAAACTTTTTTTTTTTGTTCTAAAACAACATTTTCCGGCAGAGTATCCTTTGGATCTGAGTACCTCTGAGCACTAAGGAATCTCAGTGAGAATTTAAGGAGAAAAGATCTTACAAAGCATTTAATAACCCCTTTTTCTGGGGAAATCTGACACCTTTTTTAATTGTTTTCAACATTTAAGGTTGTTTTTTTCCAAGGGTGTCATAAGAAATTAAATACCCATCTTTTCAGACGTCATTCTCGTACTTTTTCTGAAAAAACTGCTTAGCCGTCTTCTGTGTCAGGGCATTAATTGCTACTTTTCACGAAGGCACCCAAGTAGCAAAATTTGCCATTTTTTCTCTGTGACCTTAGGATAACCAAAGGCCAAAGGTATGCAGAAACCAAGTGACATACCCACAAGCTCGCGACCAGCGGTTATGAGAGGAAGATCTCACAAACCATCTCAAGTGAATCAAAGAAAAGAAGCAGAGGACGGACAAATCGAAATAGCAAGAAGAACGGTTGCTAACAAACAACCTACCCTGCTGAAGGGATGGGGGAAACATTGGGAGCACAACCACTTTACGGCATGCCGTTACCGGAGCGTCCCCATGTTACAAAGCCACCTGCGATTAACGAAGGGTTACATAGAACCTTAGCTCCTACAGGAAGACGGTTGGGAAACCTTACTCCAATCAAGCTAGATCCTGATGCTCCGGTCATAGAAGAAGGAGTGGATGACTCTGAGGATCCATCCGACAGCACTCCTCAGGGTGGTGGAATCCACCATGAAGAACAAATGGCAGCGCAAGTAGCATCTTTGCTACTCCGTAACAAGGAGCACTGTTAGAGCATAGCTCGGTTGAACCCACCAAGCGTTGGTATGTCAAGTTTGGTTGTCATATTTTAGTGAATCAAAACTCATTTTAAGAGTCGCTTGATGGTAGACGCATTTATGTGTCTATTTTCATCTCTTTTATGTATAGTGTTAGTACCCATTTTTGTACTAATTTTGGTATTTTATCCCTTGTAGGTGTTTTTGGAAAAATGGGCTTTTGCGGCGAATTTGGCTCGAAAAGTTGTTAAAGGCACCTGGGAGGACATTTGCTATTCGGACTCTCATTTTGGATAAGGGGTAACCCATTTCCAAGCAGCTTCTAAGCACAGACCCGGACTGGATAGGGGGAGGTCACATTTCTTTTCAAAATTTCAAAACAGAAAAAGGCGGGAAAATTTGTTTTCAAAGAACAGATTTTAGGGTTGGAATTATGGAAGACTTTTAAGGAGAATCAAGGGCTGATTTTCGTTGGGTTAACCCTGTTAAGGATAGACATGATTGGTATGAGTTGTAAAATCGATAAAACAGGGATAAAGATCAAGTTTTTACGAAACAGAGAGTTGCATATATTCTCGGATATTTTGGTTGATAACTGGGAGTACCGAGGATTTTACGTGATGTATTGAGTCCTTATTCAGTCTACTGGAGAGTTTGAAAACCAAGTTGACGCGTAGAGAAGATTAAACAGGGAAGAAAAATCCCGTAATTTGAGGAGAAAAGAAAACCGAGAATATTTGTGGATTAACTCGAGAGATTTTGGGTCTGGTGGCTATATATAGGTTGATTCGAGTCATAAAAGGGGTAACGAATAATTTGGGAGAGTTTGGAGAAGTTTAGAGCCTTAGAGAAGCGAAAAAAAAATCAACTGGAGTCGAGTACAGAAAATTTTCTGCTGCTGCGAAGAAGAAGAACACGAAGAACATAAGACCCTCGGAGTCAGTTGCAGAGGCATACTTATTTTCAGTGACAACGAGGTATGGTCGCATCTTCCTGCAGTCACCGAAGCCCTTCAGCAACAACTCCGACTTCTGTTTTAGACCTTCAGCAACTACATAATCCGCTGCTTTAACACCTTTGTCCCATTTAATCAACTTTTAAGCCATAAACATGTATTTTGAGATTATGATTAATATGAGGAGCTAAACCCCTTAGCCGAGGCGACGGAGGAAGCCATTGTTTCATGAAAAGTGGTATAATTCTATTTTAATTAATTTTTGTAAATTTTTATATGATTATTTTCATAGAACGAATATAGAAAAATTGATTTTTATTGAGTAGTTGTGAGTTGTTTTGATGGAACATGCTAGGTTTTAAAACTTTTGATGTTTCATGCTTTGTGATTACAACTATTACTTCAAAAATCTATTAGAGGCAAATATTAGAATCACTTTAAAGAAGAATATTGCATGAATATTGATTAGAGTTTATCAATTAATTGGTCAATGGTGGAATCCAGAGTCTCGGTATTTTCTTTATATTTTTGATATAATTTATTTGAATTGTTGAGTTTAATATAAGTCTAAAAAAAAATCCTTCACAAGTTCGAGAATCGAATCCTATTACCACTATTTTTACTACAACTACAAAACACATCACTTGATTATTTACTAGAGTCAACTTCGTAGAGGTTAGCATGAAAGTATTATGATATGAGACATTACAAGTATTGCGACGACTTGAAGAAGTAAGAAGCTACAACGACAACATCATATTTCCACTTGAGGTTAGTGATATTTGACTTGAATTGTTTCATTCCCTAACGTATCTTTCAAGTCGTGCATATTGAAAACAAAACTGCGAAGCATGAACACTCTAGATAGACATAGTATTAAGGAATACAATACGAGGTTTATTGCTTAACTATTAAACTTTGTAGATAATACATCGACATAATCATTTGAATGTTATTGTGATTATGTATGGGTATGAGGTGAGGATTTCATCCTAGAAAACAATGTTTTACATGAGTTTTAAGGAAGTAAATTCATGAACTTGTTTTGTGAATCGAAAAGGAAATCGCCGGGCATTATTGGTATTTTTATTCATTGCATATCTTATGAACTACCAATATGTGTGATTAGTATAACCGCTCATGACTTGTTTATGCTCTTGGTAAAACTATTCACAAAGGCCTGAATTTTGTTTTGGTATGACTTTTATTAGTGAAACCGATCTTAAGTAATCACCTGAGATGGTATGATCGGTTTTGTGATTTTGTGTATGACCAACTCTTGGTAAAGGGGAACCGATCCTAGTAAGAGGTGCAACATATCACAAAGGGGAATCGATCCTTGTATGAGGTGCAACAAGTTTGTAGCAGAAAGGGGAATAGATCCTATGGACATGTGCAACACGTTTTTAGGCAAAGTGGAACCGATCCTATGGACATGTGTAACACATACAAGTTAGATACCATATATATGTGGGGAACCGATCCTAGTACCTAGTCAATCGAATTTTGAAAGCTAGTGTGACTATGCACAGTACTCACAAGGAGGTAGAACCGAAACTTGTTTTGGTATAACCGTTAAACCCATGATTTGTGATTGAGTGTTCTTGATCAATCACATAGTTCTTCAAAGTCAGATGAACCAATTCTAAACTTGTTTGGAAGTGTGGCAAATCGGTTTCAAGGTTGTAAGCATGAAAGAGGACTTACAAAGTAAGGATGTCGACATACTTTGAACACGTGCAGTAACGCTTATATTTTATTGTTCAAAGTTATTCCTTAATAGCTAAAGGAAGAAAATCCCGGATCGAAAAAAATAAATAAGTTAAGAATTTTATTTAAGGTTTTTAATTTTATTTTAGGAAAATGAGAATTAGTAATGTGCATTTACTAGTTAGAGATTTTCTAAAGAGATTTTCGGTCAATATTTTGGACAGAGCATTTCAAGGAATTATGGAAATCGAATTTGGAATATATTTCATATCTTGAGAATATTTTCGGTTTTGGAAATTCTTTAGTGTCCAAACTTCCTTGTCTATAAATACTTGAAGTTTGCATTTCGGGCAAACTAATCCTTCGTGACAGCAAACTTCCTCGATTGTGTTGTTACTTGTGAAGCCGCCTATTCGGAGAGGAGAGTAACCTAATTAGGAGAAATCTCTTACGTCCGCTCAGTTTAAAGTCTTCTTTGGGATTGAGAAGCTCTATTAGTACCGTTGGTGGGAAACTAGATAATTGCGGTTTATCATTTGTTTTCGATTGATTTGAATGACTAACGGTGGTTGAACTTTGATTGCACCTAGTTTGTTTATGCTTGAGAATCTTCTCTTCTGATATAAGATTCACTCAAACTAGATCGAAGTTTTGACAGGGATCTTTAGACTGTTTGTAGATCTAAAGACGATCTTGTGATAATCCATTGTTAACAGACTCCGTTCTGTGCGTGATTGATCACAAGAGATTCAAGTTGTTGTGCGCAGGTGTTTATTGAAGATCAAAGAAGATTTGAAGACAAAGAAGGCTTTGAAATTTTTTGATTTGGGTTTATAATCTTTGTTGTGCACAATACTTGTTTCGGTAAAAGAGGATCCAACTATAATCGGTCTATCCTTGTGGTAGATTAGATTGATTAGTTGTGTAGATCGGCATCAATACAATTCTTTGTGATTAAAAGTATTGATTGCAAAATATTAACAATTACCTTTGGTAGTTGAGAATAAGATAGATATAAGAACCTGACGAAGGAGTTTATTGAGATAAACAGAAGAGCCTTTGTCGAACTCACATCACTTGGTTGAAGAGAGTTGATACCAAACAGATTTGTTGTTCCTTTACTGTTTGGAATACGAACCAAAGGAATTGTTCCAAGTACGTGACTTATTACAAGTCGGAGGCGTGTGAATACAGACGGAACTAGGTGAACTATAGGTTTAGTTGCTTGGTCTCAACTATACGAAGTTGGTTTGATTTTGTATAGCGGCTTAATCCTGAGAGTATTCAATTCTGGACAAGGTCCCGGGGTTTTTCTGCATTTGCGGTTTCCTCGTTAACAAAATCTTGCTATGTGATTTACTTTTATTTTCCGCAATTATAATTGTTGTTATTATAATTTAAAGTAAATTACACAAACGTTAATTCCTATTTACTTGATAGCAATCCTATTGTGTTTGGTTAAGTCCGAACCTCTTATCAAGTAAACATACTTCGTTGTTGTATTGTCTCGATCCCGTATCCATAGACAATCACACAAAGTGTGAACCGATTGGTTGTATTGTCTCGACTCAGTCCATAGACAATCACTTTTGGAGAAAGGACTTATAGGTGGAAAAGTTTTAGCTTGAGTTATATTTGGGTACCCTCGATTTTTCAAGCACGAGGATGCAATGCACGTGATGGCTCAGGAAAACCAGAACCTGAAAGATATGTTGGATGTGCAGATCGAAGGTTCCCAAACTCACCCTCCGCTGAAGAGGCGTGAGCACGGAGCTATCTTAGGAAGACGAAGGGGGGATCTTAACCCATCAAAGGATAACCCACAGAGGGGAGCTAGGAAAAAACGACACAATCCAGATGAGATGGATTCAACTTACAAGCCATCTCAGTCTTATTATGATGAGGCATTTTCCAGAGATGCTCATAATGTGTACATGGTCATGGAGCAAATGGATAAGATGCGGAAAGAAATACAAGGATTGAAAACTGTCCACGCAGGAGCAAGGCTAGAAGAGGTACTCCAAGAAGCGACAACATCTCCATTGTCTTTTCGTATTTTGAGGGGACCTATCCCTGCGAAATGCCCAGTACCTATGTTTCAGGCATACAATGGTACATCAGATCCCGCAGCCCACCTACGGTACTACACTCGTGTCCTTTCCCATTGGGAAATAAATGAGATAGTACTTTGTAGGTACTTCCCTGCAAGCTTGACGGTATCAACATTGGCGTGGTATGATAATTTACCAGCAAACTCAATTGACTCTTTTGAGCAATTGTCTACGGTGTTGTTGGAGACATACATGTATAACAAATCAACAAAGGAAGGGTTATATAGGCTATATGCTTTAGCTATCGGACCCAGGGAAACATTGATGCAGTACACAGACAGGTGGAAAAAGACGTGCCAAGCAATCGTAAAGGTCAATCCAGAAATTAGCATTAATTGTTATAAGTTCAGACTTGACAGAACCTCAGCTATTTTCGTGGAGCTTCACAACCGATCCCTTGATTCCGAAGTAGAGATTCTGGTTGTCCAAGATCGCTACATCAGAGAAGAAATCCAGAAGGACAACCCCAGAGCACAAACAAAGACAACAACAGCTCCTCAACGAACGAACTCTCTGGAACCAATTCTGGAGATACCTAAGAGGCAAAACGAAGCCGGGGGTAGAACCATCTCACGGGATAACAGATCAAAGTACGGAGATGGAAAAGGCAGAGGAAAAAGAAGGGAGGACTTTGTAGATAAATTCTACACAAAGCTAAACACAACATTCTCCCATATTATAAGCAAAGAGGGAGCGAAGCCAGACTTTCCCTATCCTAACACTAGGGGAAAGCAGCCAGATAAAACAAAGGATGCTAAGGAGTACTATGCATACCACTATTACTACGGGCATACAACTGACGCATGCTACCACCTGAGGAACACGATTCATAGACGAAGGCAAATTCATGGAGTATGTGCAGATACAACCTGCTGATACTTAGGTAGCCCCCAAGAAAAGGGTGGAGTTAGCATAAGATGGAAAATAAATTAACATGATCACCTTCTCAAACGGAGGCCAGGAGGAGATACTTGAAGATATCCTCGAGCTAGCTTGAAACAGAAGAAAGCTAGAAACCCACGAGGTATTGTTGATGGTGGATTTTGGCAAGGGCTAAAATTATAACTTTACATATTCCTGATCCAGTAGTCAGATGAATATTGAGACTTATGTCTCTCATTAAAGCATGAAAACTCATGCCACAAGAACCTCTGACTGAGTATATTGTCTCTCAGAGCATACATGAATATGCAGTCTCTTAATTGAGGAAACGATACATTTTATGAATACTGAACAATTTCAGTAATTACTTTTATATGGAATCGAACGATTGGACGGCTCCTAGACAGCTTACCTGCTAGTATAGAGCGATAACGTCTTCAGGATGTAACAATGTTTTCCCTGACTATATAAAAGACATGTGTATAGAATCTTAATGATTGGACGGCTCCTAGACATCTTGCCTGCTATTATAGAGCGATAACGTCTTCAGGATGCAACAACGTTTTCCCCAACTTTACGTAATAAATATGACGCTTCAACTAGCTCATATCGCTCAATTCTCGAATAATTAATGCTCCTAGACAACATGCTAGTATAGAGCCATCAATTAATTATTTATAGTCACTAGATTCATTAACTTAATCCCTAGAAAATATTCTACGTTCTTCATAATATTTCATTACTTCAATTCATGGCTCTTCCCAGCAGAATTCCATGGGTTAGTAATAAATATTCAACGTACGGGTATCTGAGCCACTATCGAATAAGCCCCGACAAAATGGTGCAAGTGTACTCAGCAATAATGCACTAACGAGCACCTCAATGCACGAATGAGCATTCAAAGAATATGAAGGAACGATGAACCTATGCAAAATAGGAAAGAAAATAATAATAATAAAATATTAATTGAGGCGCCTAAGGGACCAGGCTCACCGGCCGGTCAAACATGCCGCCATGGCCGGTCCCACCCTCTTCCCATATTTTATCTTATTTTATTATTTTCCTTGTTCTCAAGAAAACTCATTCGTTTGAGGAAACTCCTCAGTTTCATGGTGTTTCCTTCATACCAAGGTGTTTTGGGGTAAAAACTGTTTCTGCTGGTTTTGGTAAATTTGGGTGTGTTGATGAGAAATGAATTTAGACCTAAACAAATGCACTGCATGGGAGTACTTTAGATTCGAGAGATCAATCTGTACAATCCTGGCCTAAACCAAGAAATGGTCGTTCCAGTCTTGTTTCGGTCACAAAGTGAAGGAGAAGGGTTGGTCTTAGGGAGGGAAGCAAAGAAGTTGTTGAGACCAGAATGGTTAATTATGAAGGTGTGGCTATCTTATGACTTGTATCAGAATATGAAACTGGCTAGCAGAATGTAAGCTATCAGTTTTTGTGTTTTTCTGGATACTTATGTTGTTGTTAGCCAAAAACTGTTGTCGGTTGAAATAGGTTGAAACCTATTTATACAAGTCATAATTGAACACACCCTGATCTCGTAGGAAGTGGGAGTGGTTGAGTGATGGAGAAGTGGGGTAATGTGTAAATGCTAGAAACCACGTCCCCACTATGAAGGAAACGGGTTAGTTTACACCCATTACTTTTTGCCACCACTAACTGCCCGCTTTCCTGACACTTTCTTATAATGGGCGTGTTGCACGCCGCACGCTGTAAACCGCCAGACCAATACCCTGATGATCATCCCCCAGTTTGTGACATGTTTTATGTCTTGAGTATTTTCGTGGAAAATGTGTAGCAGATTGCTGAGTGTGTCTCGTATGCAAGACCTAGTTATTCTGATTAATTATACGCCAGCTAGGTGGCGGATAACCATGTGTGGTAAGTCAAGTCAGGAGACTTGCCGCAGTAGAATAGCGTGTGATGCTATTAGGTTAGTCTCGGTTGGTCACCTAAGACTTACCATAGGCCAGTCAATTTCGTGGCGAATTTGGACGGTTGAGATTGTAATTCATGAAAGAAGGTGTCCGTTGATTATGGCCACATTCCGTTGGCACTTGGTGACGTCATAGTGGCGCCAGTGGCATGGTGGCACGATTGGAACATGCTAGTGGTGTAATGGCATGATTGCTACATGCCAGTGGCATAATGACGCGAATAGCGCCTGGCGTAGCCGTGGTCGTTATATCTTGGCATATTGGTGTTGACTCAAAATATGGCTTGGCAATATTGGCTCTGGTTTCCATATCAAACTCGATGCCCTAAGTAGCATTATTTGGTATGGTTGGCGTAGCGGCCATACCTAAATTAGGGTTTGGCATGCCAAAACCCTAATTAGCGCGTGTGGCATGTGGCCGCGTCACGGTGACATTCTTTGTGCAGATGGTGCCATGGCCGCGTCAAAGGAATTATGGAGGGGACATAATGTGGGAATGACCACAGGCGTAAGGATATCCATGAGTGACCATAGTATGGCGCCATTTTTAGGGTTTCCTGGGTCCCGCATGGCTCGTGGCATGTTGTGGGGCCAAAGTGGCGTAATGCGGGCCACGACCAAGAATTAGGGTTTCGACTAATGCCGCTAAATCAAAAGTCGTGCTTCTGATTAGAATACCCTGATTGAAGTCCGCTATGGCATTGTCCACAAACAAAATGTGGGTTAGCACGTAACTGCGCCATTTGTGGCACACTGGCATGTTACTGCGGCGGAGTGGCACGTTTGGCATGCCGATTAGCATGTTGGCGTGGCATGGCACTTTTGGCATGGTTTGGCCTTTTATGCGCGTGGCGGGCTTAGAACGACCTGATTGGTCAATAGAAGAGGGTCCGACCAAACATAGGGCGTTGCCACACCTCTAGTGCGCGTGGCGCATTTAAAACGACCTGATTGGCCGATAGGAAAGAGGGCCAGCAGGTATGGGCCCGGCCACATCTCATATGCATGTGGCGCATTTAAAGCGACCTGATTGGTCGATGGGAAAGAGAAGGGCCGACAAGCAGCATGGGGGCGTGGCCATCTGCAGGTGGCGCCGGCTGGCCTATGGCACGGCCACACCTCCCTTTATTGCTGCTCCTATTTTCCGCGACTCCTTTTTTATTCCTTGTTTTCTGATTTTGGGTAGGACTTCGCACCTACTAATCCATGGAGGATCAATTTCCTAGTTTAGTTTCGACCAGCAGGGTCTGATATACTGCGCAGGGCACAAAAACCCTAATTTTTGCAAATTAATTAGGTTGATATTGAATCTTGTGAATTATCACAAAATTGACTAGGTTCTGCGTGTTGACACAGGGTTATTTATTGCCAGAGAGCAGCATGCTTTCTCATTGAGTACTTTTATGCAAACCTCAACCTTGATACTTCGGGAAATTTATGCTACTCAGCTACGAGTGAACACTAATTGTCATGTCATATCAATATTAAGGGTTCAGCCGTGGAACACAGCACATAAAGTATTCAGTGAATCCTATATTAATGAATAATGCAGGCAGGGTGTCGAAATTTACAGAATATCTGGGATTGTTACTACATGCACCATTCTGGATAAATTTCATGTAAATATATTGAATTGCTCAATAAATGCGCAAGTGACGAGGTTGGGCACTCATCACTTTACATGGCTCTGTCTCTTTGCAGAATGATAGCATATTATACACAGGGCTTTACAATTTTAGCCCTGAACTAAAAACCACCATCAAAATTAAGTCCCCTGCTTAGCGCGTAACAGTGGAACTGTTGCCGGGTAAGCATTAGATGGTGACAGTTAAATGGTAAAATGGTCAAGCCAAAGTAAGTAAACATTACCAGGGAAGTGGCTGCCACATATCTTCGGGATGTGTTTTTGCCAGGGCTTCAAGCTGGGGAAACACATCCTTCCTTTGACTATCTGGCCGTTTTCTCCCGGTCTTCATTTGGGTTTCGATGAGAAACATTACTCGGTCGAGGTTGAATCCTTGGATATCGGATAGGTCCCGTTGTGGTTGTTGAGCCTCTGTTTCTTCTTAGGGTTTCCGCAGTATATATGCAGGTGAAACTAGGCTGTCCTTCTCAGTTCAGAATTCTCAGTTCAGAATAAAGACTCTTCTTGTTGAATTCATATCTCTTCATCATGTTGAACAGAAGTGAGTCATCTTCGAGCCAACCAGACTCTTCGGCCAAGCGCAGGCGGCTTGTTTCCATAGTATGACTCTAATTACCTCCTGATTTTGAAGTGATAAGTCTTCTTTTCCTCATAACACTATTTTTATTTTAAAGTGGGCAAACTCCTGGGTCTTGTGACAACTCCCCCGTCCGGATCATCAGAGTCAAAAAGATCATACCGGTATGCTTTTTACCGACGAATAGATATTTGCTTGCCACCATCAGTAGGTAACAAAGATAGATTTTCTTTTGTGTAGAGGTACCCAGCTGGAACATGCGTGACCGTAGTTGATGACGACGATCTGGCCACACCTCTTCCTTCAAACTCGAGTACGCCAACTGCTGCAGACCTGGAAAATGCTGATTTGGGTATTTCCTTCTACGAATATCCCAATGCAGGTTTGCCATTCGATATCCACATGAAGTGTTTATCTTCTAGCTACCGAAGTGTAGGTAAATTCTTAGTGCGGAAGGAGTTCGTGGATTTGTATATGAAAATATGGAGAAGATACGGCCACATTGCAACCAGGAACGTGGTGCAGCATTGCTCGTCTACATTAGTCACCACAGTGAACTTCCTTTTTCCCATGATTGTCGAAATGGAAGGCACATCCATTCGCGACGTCACTGAATTAACTGTTGAAAAGTGGGATAACATGGTATCTACCTGCGAATCCCTGGAGTTTAACGTAAGCTGGCTGCGGCACCTTCTTTACATTGTCAAAGTTGATCGAGCCGGCATCCTTGCCAACATTGTTCCTGCTACAAAGGCCATTTTGGAAGAGGAGAAGGCTCTGACTGCTGAATCTCAAAAGGTGGAACATGCAATCCAGGATTTGAAGAGTAAGACTGAAAGGTACCAAGATAGGCTGAAGATGATGCTTTCAAGGAACTACAACTTATTGGATGGCCTTTTTTGAGTTGTTATTTCGGACACGCAACCATGAGAACATCTGATTTTTCTTTTGGGTTTTGATTTTATTTTTTTTGAGTTGTACTAGTTTTTTGAAAAGGCAAATGGAATTTTCATTAATATGTCCTGACTAAATGAAATTTTGATAACTCAAATATGAGGGAAACGAAAAAATGCCTGGCTGGACGTGTTATGAAACGGCGAGAGATGGAGTAATGGTCAGGCGTAGTATGCCTTGAGCCATTTTCCATTGATGACCGCTTCCAATTTGTCTCCATCTTCTTTGACAATCTTGTAGTACCTACTGGTATATGCTTTGGTGACCACATAAGGTCCTTCCCATTTTGGAGAGAATTTCGGTGCGGACATGTCATGTTGAATGTGCTTAGCATTCTTCAATACCAGATCTCCTATTTGAAAATTTTGAGGTTTTACGGCTTTATCATATGTTTTGGAGACCCTATTTCTGTATGCCTGAGCATGTTCTTCCGCCTTAGTTCTCTTGGAGTCCAGAGTATCTAGATCCGCTATTCTGGCACTCGATGCTTCGACCTCACTCCATTGAACTCCACTTCCTGCTGCAATCCTAGCCGACGGAATTTTAATCTCTGCTGAGAGAATTGCATCTGCGCCATAGACAAGTGAATAGGGAGAGACGCCAGTAGAGCTTCTAGGTGCCGCCCGATATGCCCATAGTGCTATAGGAAGTTGTTCGTGCCATGTCCGTGGATTATCATGTACTGTTCGACTGAGAATTCGAATTAAAGTCTTGTTGGTACTCTCGGCTTGCCCATTCCCTTGGGGGTAGTAAGGAGTAGAGAATACTTGCTTAATTCCATATTCTTCGAGTAACTCTCGTACTTGCTTGTTGGCGAAGGGAGTGCCGTTATCAGTAATGATGTGCTTAGGCATGCCAAACCGACAAATGATATACTCCTTAATGAATGCTGCAATTATTGCTCCACTAGTCCCTCGCAGAGGAATGGCTTCAACCCATTTGGTAAAGTACTCCGTTGCGGTTATGATGTACTCATGCTGCTTTAACGATGGCGGATTAATTTTCCCAATGATGTCAAGTCCCCAGTTGTAAAATGGCCACGGACTACTTACCGAGTGCAGGGGAGTACAAGGAACGTGAATGAGGTTCGCGTGAATTTGACATTCATGGCACCTCTGAACAAACGTCGCTGCATCATCCTCCATGGTTGTCCAGTAATATTTCTCGTGTATCTGGTGGAATAAATTTTTCTTACCTTGGTGTTCACCTTCATGTGTCTCTTTCAATATAATTGGGATTTCAAACTTTGCCAGGCACCGTAGCATATCACCTCCAAAGCTTTTACGGTACAGGATCCCTCCATGAAACACAAATCTTTTTGATCTTTGCTTCATCTTTGCTGCATCCTTCTTGTTGGTAGGGAGCACACCGTCACGAAGGTAACTGATGTATAGCTCTCGCCAGTCCCCTGCATGGCCAATGTTAAAGACTTCCAATTGATGCGGTGGTGCTTGAAAGTTGGAGAAAGACCCTTGGAGCGATCGGGATTGAGTTTCCATATCCGGTTAGTAATAGCCAAGGCGTTGAAGACGACGGTAAAGAGTCACCACTAACGTTTGTCCACAAATTTCTTCATGAACATGGTTAAGTTATAGCTGTGCTTCCTCGTATCCGAGGCATCTCGACAGGGGTCCATCTGGGTTTCAATGGTATAGCACTCCGTGAAGCATGAAGAAGTTTTGTAGGGTTTTGAGACTAACCTTTCCTTGGGAAAGTGAACTGTTGAGTTCTTGAATAATCGGGGTTCTCCGATCATTGACTTCAGTATCCTTGGACTGTGAAAGCCATGTTGATGCCACAGTCCGCCTCTTCACCGTCAAAGTTTCTTCTAAACCTTCGAATTGCAGCTTCGAGGCTAATTTGGCCAGGCAATCGGCGTGTTTGTTGTTGTTGCGACCGACGTGAGTTATGGTCGCATCGGCGAAAAAATTCAACAACTTTTGCGCCTAATATCTATACGGAGCCAGTGTTACCTATTTTAGTGATTATACTCCATTCATCTGGTTAACCAGCAGTTTAGAGTCGCCCCTTACTTCCAGGTGCATGGCTCCTACTCGTTTGGCCAGCGACAACCCTATGAAAAAAGCTTCATATTCCGCTGAATTATCGGTGCACTGAAAGTCTAGCTTGAAGGAATGCGAAAAGACTTCACCAGTTGGAGACACCAGAACTACACCCGCTCCTTCAGTATTATTTCTAGGGGTGGCGGAGCTATCAAAATATAGTAGCCACGATTCTTCTTTGACAAAAGAGATCTCTGGAAATTCCCCAGGAAGGTCTTTATGCAGTGCGGTGGTACCTTCTCCCGGGAAGGATGCTAGCAAATCCGCTACTTCTTATCCTTTAATAGCCCTTAAGGAAGCGCACGTTATATCAATCTATGACATTTGGAGGAGCCATTTGGCCGGCCTGTCTATCAAGGCCGGTTTTGAAAGCAAAAATTTGACAGGATTGGCTTTAGATATCAGCACCACTTTGTTTGATAGCAGATAATGCTTAAATTTCTGAATAGAGTGGATTAAGGCTAGGCATGCTTTTTCCTCCTTAGGATATCTGAGTTCAGCATCTCTCAAAGTTCGACTTAAATAGTATATAGGATGTTCAATTCCTTCGTCATCCACTTGAGCGAGGAGAGCTCCAACGGCAGCATCGCTGGAAGCAGTGTAGAGGCACAATGGTCTTCCTTGTATGGGAGATTTCATGACGGCTGGGGATGACAATATTTGTTGGATCTTCCGAAACGCCTCTTGCTGTAGCGCGGTCCAAATGAAACTTGCTCCCTTCTTCAGCAAGGGGGTGAACGAAGCAATAAGCTAGGCTAAACCAGGTATAAAACGCCGAATGTAGTTTATCTTGCCCATGAAGCTCTGGAGTTCTTTCACAGTTCGCGGGGGCGGCATCGTGAGGGTGGCTTGGGTTTTGGTTGGGTCAACTTTGATTCCCTCAGTAGTCACCTGGAATCCCAGAAATTTGCCTGGAGAGGCGCCAAAAGCACATTTCAAAGGGTTCATTTTCAGTTTTTACTCACGACACCTTTCAAACACTTACCGCAGAACCTCTATGTAGGATGCTCGAGTTCTTGATTTGACCACTATGTCATCTACATAATCTTCAACTTGCTTGTGCATCATATATGGAAAATTGCAGTCATGGCGCGTTGGTAGGTAGCGCCAGCATTTTTCAAACCAAAAGGAATCACAGTATAATAAAATTTTCTGAGAGGATTTCGAAAAGATGTCTTACTTGCGTCATGCTCATACATCTTTATCTGATTATAGCCGTTGTACCCATCCATGAAGGAGAACATGCCATGTCCACTGGTTGCGTCCACTAGCATATCAATGTTGGGAAGAGGAAAATCGTCCTTGGGGTAGCATTTTTTCAGATCCCTAAAATCGACACAGCACCTAATTTGACCGCTTTTCTTCTTTACAGGAAACACAATGGCCAACCAGGTGGGATGGTGAATGGGTTTAATGAAACCGGCGGCTAGCAACTTCTGAATCTAAGTCTTGATTTGTTCCTCCACATCGTGTCTGAACTTCCTTAGAGATTGCTTGACCGGTTTGGATCCAGGTATTATATGTAGATGATGAGTGACCAGTTTTTCATCCAAGCCAGGCATTTCCTCGTATGTCCACCCGAATACATATTGATATTCTTTAAGAAGATTCATAAGTTTTGCGCGTCCATCTGCACAAAGATCCGAGCTAATGGAGACGGGCTGCGGAGATTCTTCGCATCCGATGTTGAAAATTTCGAGTTCATCTGTGGTGGAGTATGTGCCATCTTGTAACTATTGTGGAGCGTCTGGTACTTCTTCTTGTGGCCTATCGTTATGATTGCATTCCATTGGGCGAAGAGACTGGGTGGTAGTCTCCCCTACTAATTGCTAACAGCGGCGCCGATATATAATTTTCCCTTTTTCGTCACGACTTGTGACAAAAGACCGCTCCCTTTTGGTATGATGATGAGCCAAATTTCCGCTTAATGAGGGAAGATTGGCATGTCCTGTCAGCAGGGGTGCGTCATGAGATCTGGCCTCTTTTTTTAGTGATGTGAGCCTGTCCTCCTCCTCAATCGACGTCCATGTAGGGAGTGGAGTAGAAAAAACCTTGTCTGATGAGTCTCGTGAATTTTCCCTTGGCTCGAACAGCTCCACGTCACAAATTGGTGCATAAGGAGACAATGATGCGGGAATGCGAACAACTTCTTCATTCAGCATAGTTTCAGGCATTGGTGATACGTTGAAGGAATGATCCTGTTATCATGAAGCAACGGTCTTCCCAGTATCATGTGGTAGTCTGGCTCTTTCTCAATTACTTCGAATTTTACTTTTGACTAGACTGGTCCTACTGACATATTCAGGCGTGAGCGAATCTACATCGTATCGGAAGACTCGGACGATCTATACTAAAACCCAAAGGTGAAGCAGCACGAGGTTCCCCAAGGAAGAGTTGCACGATGACGTACATGGCGAGATGATAGACACATTTATGTGTCTATTTTCATCTCTATTTTGTATATTGTTAGTACCCATTTTTGTACTTATTTTGGTATTTTATTTCTTTGTAGGTGTTTTTGGAGAAATAAGCTTTTGCGGCGAAATTGGCTCGAAAAGTTGATAAATGCAACCCAATGGACGAGTGTTATGCGGACTCTAGCAATGGATAAGGGACTCCCACTGGATAAGGGGTAACCTTACCCCTTCACGTTCAAATTCTAAATTTTGGCGGGAAACCAAAACCAAAATATATACACGTTTCTGGCAGTTTTGGTGGTAGTGATTTGGAGGAGTTTGAGGTCGATTAAACCTCTTATTTTCATAGGGTAGACTCCTTATGGGTCTAGGAATCTAACATGGGTGTTGAAATCGATTAAACTGGGCTCAATCGACGGAGTTTTATCTCAACAGCAAAATATGGAAAGTCACGTGTGTGACCGATTTTAGGAAATTTTAGAGAGATTAATGTGCTATAAACCTTCCCAAAGCTTGATGTCTATCAAAGGAAGAGTTTAGAATCAAAAGGAAGGCTAAGAAACGTGTGGAAATCCTAAAACAAGAAATTGCCGCAACTTTGCCGTGAAGAGAAAGAAAGAGATTTTGGAAGATTTTGGAGAGATTTAATCGGTATTTTTAATATAAATAAATTGTTTGGGTCATATAGAAGGGGTGTCGAAAGTTAGGGGAAGTTTAGAACACCACAGAGCCTAAAAATCAAAGTTGCCGGAAACCCGCTGCTGCTGCTGAAGAACACGAAGAACTTCGACCCACACCGGACCGTCACAAAAGCAGTCTTATATTCAACTATAGAACTGTTTTATCGTTTATTAACAGCACTTAAGTTGTATCGGTGATTTCTGTAACGCCAGAAAAGCATTGTAGATTCGCTGTATTATTATTTTTATTCAATAAAAACACCTTTTAAGCCATGTTTCTATCTTTTGAGCATGTTTTCGACATGATGAGCTAAACCCCGACACTGGGATGACGGAGGAAGCCATGTTTCACAATTGATAGTAATTATAATTGATTCTTATGACTTTTTGCATTGCTTTTCAATCGATTTATGATTTTCATTGATTATTTGTGATTTTGTTTGATAGTGTATGCTTAGTCTAAGAACTTTTGATGCAC
>JAJJMB010017752.1:421132-475410 GCA_023531105.1 Papaver atlanticum | reverse complement strand
GAACGAACTCTACTTATCACTTTTTACAACAACATAAAATCACATCACGATTTGGCGCCACCGACGCAGATTTGTTTTTAGATTTAGAGTTTTTAGATTTTTATGCTTTTGTTCTTTTTTACGTTTCTTGGGTATTTGTCTTTTTATTGCAGGTTTTGAATCAAAGAGGAATTGGAGACGAAATACATGTGGGATTAAAAGCTAGACAAAGCGAAAAGAACGGAGAAAAGACGAAGATATTTTATTAATTTTTTAATTAGATTTTTTTATTTTTAGAAATTGTAAATAGGACTTTATTTTTGTAAATTTTTATTTTTGAACCTTTTTATTTTTATTTTTTTTTATTTTTGGACTTTTTGGACATTTTGGGACTTTTGGACATTATTTTTAAACCCTACGGAAGGGTACCATTAAATATAAACTGTTTACAGGGAAGGATGACTGTTACGATACTGTTTCGGCCCCTCGGGTTCGCACACTGACATAGGATTTGGTGCCCCGAGTCGACTTCAGCGGTTCGCCCGTCTGGTACGGGAGGTAAGCTTCTAACATTTACAACTCCCTTCAATGGGACAGGGGATGCAATTGAACATCTCCGATCATATCGCATGACACTAACTCAATGGAACCATTATGATGTAGTAATGTGTAGGTTTTTTCCAGCCAGTCTAAAAGACGAAACCCTGATGTGGTTCAATAACTTGCCGAAGTAGTCGGTTAAGTCATTTGCCCACCTATCCGAATTATTCTTAGAAACATACATACATAACAGCAGAGTCAAACCAGAAATCGACATGCTGTTCCAGCTAGCCCGAGGACCGAACGAGTCACTCCGCTCACTAGTAACTCGCCTGAGGAAATTATGTGCCGAGATCGGAAGAGTCCCAGAGACCTATGCGATCTTTGGCTTCAAAAACAGTATGAGAAAGACAGACCCAATATTTTTCCACATGTATGAAACCATGCCATCTAACCTAGGTAAATTGAGAGAAATTCAAGAGAATTACATAGCCCTTGAAGAAATCCAAGACGGAACTTCTAACAAGTTGGTAAAAGGAACCAACAGGGGAGGAAATGTGGTAGAACCACAGATACCTCAGATGCCAGCCCAAGGAGCAGGGCGATCTAACAGAGGATCCACCCAGTTCGATAATCATCAAATTGGAGGATGGAAAGGGAGAGATCAATCCCAACAAAAGAAGGGAAAATTTGTAGACCCTGTCTATACAAAGCTAAATGCTCCTATATCCGAGATCCTCAAGAATATTGATGGGAAATATAAGATTACTTATCCATGGAACATAGGACAGCAGCCCGAACGAGCTAAGAATCGAACTGACTTTTGCGAGTTCCATCAGTTCCATAGCCACACAACAGACTCGTGCAGAGATCTGAAGAAAATGGTGCAAGATATGATTGACGGAGGCAAGCTCCAGGAGTACATCTCGCAGCCAGCGATCCAACCAGCCAAAGGAGCACCTGTACATCGCGTGGAGATACCACGCGAGGCACAATATTTGGGGTGCAATACGATATCGCACTCAGCTATCACGGCCCCCACGCCTGAAGGAAATATCACAGGAAAAATTCATAAATGAAACTTTGAAGGTGATGAAGTATTCAGTGTAGCCAGAGAGCCCACTATGGAGGAGTGGATAAAAATACCTATCAGCTTTTCAGCTTCCGAGGCGCCTGACGAAGGACGAAACCATAATGATCCACTGGTGGTAACAATGGCTATCGCGCTCCCCAAACACGAGGGCGAGGAAGAAAAACCCAAGGCGCTGCCATGGGCCATGCCCAAAATACTAATAGACGGAGGAAGTTCCGTCGAAATCTTATTTAATGAAGCATTCAAACATATGGGTCTTAGAGACGACTGCCCAATACCATCAACCTATAATATATTCAGCTTCAATGGCTCATCGACCCGCCCAAGGGGCGAGGTTACCCTAGAAATTCGGGTAGGAAAAATCCTCACCCTAACCACTTTCTATATAGTGGATGTACTTTCCCCCTACACTGCTATTGTCGAGCGATCCTGGGTCCATGGGATCAAGGGATTCGCCTCGACCTACCATCAGAGACTAAGGTTCCCAACACCCGACGGGATCGCAGAGATCGTTGGAGACTCAGGTGAAGCCAAGTACTGTTATAACATGGACGTACAAAATGGCGAGAACAGAGTAAACTCCCCTAAGGAGACACGTGAGAGAACCAAGAACGCCAAAAACCCGACCAGCGTCGCTTACTGCATGACAACAACAAACGAGGCAAAGAGCTCAGATGACATATCCTCGGACGATGTCCTAGTTTCGGACTCACCCAATGAGATTTTATAGCAACTACGGAACCTCTCGATGATGGAGAGCGAAAGATAAACCTCTCGACCTCAGAACCCACGGAAGAGGTAAAAATCAGAAAACCCGAAAATCTGGGTACGGTTAAAACCAGAACCTCCCTCGATAAAGAGGAAAAAGAAACTTTCATACGAACATCAAACGAATACTCTAACGTCTCAGCAGATCACCTGAAAAATGGTCCAAAGTATATGCATGTGAAGCAAAAGATAAGAATAGCGGTGACAGAACATCACAAAACGATTCAAAAAGAATTAAAGAAGAATGAAGGAGTACGAATTCATGCTGATAAGACTTGTCCAAAAGACAGCTTTCCGATCCCCGATATTGGTCAGCTTGTGGACGCCACATCTGAATATGGGCTATTGTCCCTAATAGACGGATACTCGGGTTACTACCGAATCTCACGTAATGAGGAAGCTCAGGAGCATAATACCTCCCCTAGTTCCCGAAGTCTATACTGTTAACCTAATGAAGCTATCGCTGACATAATCAGAATGAAACTAGATGGACATGGGACTATCTGCTGCGAACAATTACGAAACGTGTTATGGGCCTATCGAACCACACGAATAGGAGTAGCAAGAACAACCCCCTTCGCCCTCACTAATGGTGCAGAAGTGATCACCGTAATAACTGAGATCGAGACTAGGGAAATGAACCCAAACTCGGACGTGACACTTGCTAACGCAGATGATCTCGAGGAAGGCCAAGAAATTGTCCTCCGTAGAAGGGGAAAATATCATTGGAGGCCAACCCGAGAATACGACGCACGTGTTCATCAGAGGAAATTTAGGCCAGGCGACAAGGTCTAGCGCGAGTCAGAAAAATTTGCTCCCATCTGGGAAGGACCACTAACAATCATCGCCAAAGCAGGCGACGGGACATATAGATTGGTCAAATCCAATGGGGAAGAACTAGATCACCCTGGGAATATCAAATACCTCAAGCAATACAATGCTTAAACAGCTTATAGCTTGGGAAGGAAAATCATAAAAATGGGGCACGAACTCCTACTTGTAAAAGGTCATGGAACCTTACTTGAATGTATTATGGGCTTATAAACCTTCTTTTGAGAATAATAAAATTAATCCTTTTGTGTGTTCATTTCATCTACTTTGGTTTTCGTCAGTTTATTTTGCAATTTTTTTCTCTAATTTTTGCGCTTTATCTTTTCTTGCATTTGCATATAGCATAATCATACCATATTTGCATTATAACAAAAGCCCATCAAGATTATGGCACGGTGCTAGCCACACCTTCCATTCTACAACGAATGATGCGGGTAAAATACCTAAGCTGCCCGAGACGGACATAGACCTAAGGCAATGCCATCTAGCCTATCGAAGCAAGATGAAGCGGGGGACACCCTAAGCTACCTATCACGGAAATAGACCTAAGGTAATTCCATCACGATCACGAATCGGATGATGTCCTTCCATACCAGGAGATATCCAGAATCAAGGTACTTACCTTTGGCTAAGGCAAGAATCACTTGACCAAGATATTTCCCTCCAAAATAATGGTTAATAAGCAGGTGACTCAAACAACTGATCACTTAATCATGGGGCAAGTGTAACCTAAACTGGACACTATTTAAACAGAGGCGAGAAGGGAAATGTGCCATACTCAAACCCAACACCGTAAGAGATTACATATCCAATTAAGGAACTGATCACTCCTTGGCTTTGTCACCCATGGTTGGACCCACAGCATGCACAAAATCTCCCCAGATCCACTAAAAATAAACACATCATGTGACATAATTCAACAAAGAAATTTGTCATCCATATAAACAACTACTTCAAAAGAAAGTATCATTGCCTCCCACACATGAGGACTTGTCAAAGTATCAGTAGAAAAATAACGCCTCAAACACAAAAGAGGACTTGGTTAGCATACTAAACTAATCCAAATAATTAAAATATTGCCTCGAAAGGAGCACGAGGACTTACCAACCAAACAGTGTTTTCTAACATCACCTCAATAGTGTGAGGCCTAAGCACAAAATAACAGAACCAAAGAGTTCTTCAAAAGAAAGGACTACACAAGCAAGAAAATTCTCA
Source organism: Papaver atlanticum (assembly GCA_023531105.1). NCBI lineage: Eukaryota > Viridiplantae > Streptophyta > Magnoliopsida > Ranunculales > Papaveraceae > Papaver > Papaver atlanticum. The sequence goes on along the minus strand of JAJJMB010017752.1, from coordinate 470,984 downwards.
AACTTCAGCTTGTCCGTCATTAGTATCCCCCTGATTAGTTTCCATCCGATCCTCGCCCACGATAGTATCAGGAGAAGCTTGCTCGGGATCGGGTTCGACAGGTGGAAGAGGAATCACGACATTGGCAGCGGCGGCAACCCTTTGACGCTCACGAATGACGGAAACCCTGCAAGCATTGGTCATCATGACCTTAAAATCAGCACGAATATTGCTCAATTTCTGATTCTTATCAGCACGCTCAGCCTCCAGATCATCCTCGTGGTTATTCACCAATTCATTGAGCTCTTCATCAAGACTTTGTCTTGCCTCCTTCAGCTCCTCCAACTGCCTCTCCATCTCTGCATTGCGCTTACGAGCCTCTGTAAGAAAAATACAAGGAGACGGTCAATATAACAAAAATAACCCACAAACCCATGAGATGAATCAAAATCCACTAATAGGCAACCTTCATGCTCAATCAAAACAGAAGTTAAGGTATGTTCCACTTGGGAATTTTTACTATCTAAGGCACTAATCCGTGCTTCCACATGAGTTATAGCGGCATCACCAGCCGGGCACGATAGCATGTGCCTATCACGCTCCCTTTCAAGCTGAATATAATATCGCTTAAGACGAGTTAACTCTTCTATGTCATCCTCTGCCTACGTTAGCAAGGGTAGATGATCGGATTGCCATTCAATCAACCCATCCTTTTGAGTTCGGAGAAGCTTGATCTCATCTGAGAGAGCTACAGCCACTTGCTTAGCTTTGTCTAACACCACAAGAAGATCAACGATGCGATCTCGATGCACATCCACATCTTTCTGAAGTTGTGCATTCTCATGCTCCAGGGACTCGATCTTGCACTGACGAGAGCTCACATCGTGCTTCAGATTGCAAAGTTCCCTAGCATGTCTATGACCGGTATTATCTATCTTCTCCTCCAAACGTTTGACGATGGCTACCAATAGAGGGGACTAACTCAGAACTCTAGAACCTACTATGGAGAGAAAACTCTTAAAGAACGAAGAAGATAAATACCTTCCAACTCCTTCTTATCCTGACAAAAGGATAAGGATTCTTGCTTGGCCATTTCCACAGCACGCCGCAATTGCTCATTATCCTGCTCCACAGCTCTGGCTCGCCTCCTAGCAATGCGAGTCTCGGACAGCATGCCGACCCGAAGATTGTTGCTATAGCAAATCGGATAACATCACCAGTTAGAAAAGTTTTAACTGGAGCAGGGATAAAAAAACATGCCACTACATATTTCATCAAAATTTCAATACATACCGCCTGCACAAGCTGTTGCTGAGCGGACTTAGGAAAAGACGTTAAAATACGAGCCTGCTCGTCCTCATTCAACCGGGCATACTGATCCGAACACAGCATTTTCATTTCCTCAGACCCACCACTAAAAATAAAGGTAGACGAACTAGAAGGACCTGTTGGAGTAGCAGGAAAGCCACCAGCGAAAGTGCTCGGTACGCCAGTACCAACACCACTCGGAACCACAGGAATGATATCCCCAATACCACCACTAGCCCGAGCACCTACATCGGGAGAAACACCCTTGTCAGTGAGATTACTCGCCTGGGGCATCCTCACATCCGATAAAGTAACAGTGCCATCATTGACAGGATCATCCAATAAGGCTTGGTCAAGATCATCAAAGAATGCATCACCAAGATCCACCATCTCATTCTCACCAAATAAGGCATCAATATCGACGCCAAAAGCGTGTTCTTCAACCTCCACAAAAGCAGTAGATGGCCCAGAACCATCAGCAATCCTCATCCTCTGCCAAACACTCCAACAGTATCAGATGCTATGGCATAAAACAGGGGCAAGGTATATATATGTTAAATAGTAAGACAGTATTTTCTACCTTAGCATCTTAAATATCTCGAGCAGTTTGTGATGGACGCCTACGAGGAGGGACCCATTTAAGCAACCATGGCTTATAAGCCAACAGATGATTTTGCATTTTAGGAATCCCAGGAAGAACATCGCCAGCCTCATTCCAACCATAAATGTAAGGCCCCACAATGCGAAGAGGAGCTAGGAACCACTTGGGATCATTTGTCTTGCGAAGTGTATGTTGACTAGGATTGGGAGGATCCAAATCGGACATAAGAGGAGGACCTCGGAGAGGTTTCCGAGACCTAGAAATACCAACTCCAAAGCCCTTAAAGGTATCGTACTGTTGACACCAACAGTTCTCCACGAAGGTTGCAGGCGTATACAACTCCTTTTGCTATGGGATGAACTCGTTCAGCCTGTGCTCAGTAACCTTGCCTTGGCTTCGCTGAGAACATTCTCGTGCGATCCTATATAAATATCCATTAGGCTGAAATATAGCTCGTTGAGGATTAAGCATAGTAAGTACCTCGTACTGGAAGGAATCAAGAAGGCAGTACAGAGGAAGGTGATAAGCACGTAAGTGTGACGCATTTTCACCCATAACTACATTATCTATGACTCATTTTATTTCTAATAAAGTTGTTTTAAGTCTTTTCTAGGGAATAAGCTCTTGCGGCAAAATTGGCTCGAAAAGTGGTGTTTCACACCCCAAGATAGAGTACTAAAGGCACCCCAGAAATGCACCGGAAGCACCCAAAAAATGTGTCGGAGGAACCCCGGAAAAATTACTATCTACGCCCAAAAATTACTATTTGCACCCCATAAGACAAGTGCTAAAGGGACACCCGTGCAGGATTAGGGGGAGGACATCTTCTTATCAAATTCAAAAAATGAATTTTGGCGGGAAAATATTTTCATTAACAGCAGAATTTTGATCGGATGTTTGGACGTGATTTAGTGAGATTCAATCCCTGAAACTTAGTGGGTAGACGTGATATGACTATAGAAAGCTAGTATGGGTGTTCGTTTGGATAAGAATTGGCTGAATCGTGTCATGGAGCAAAACAGGGGAGTACGTGCAAAGGGAGAAGATATTCACGCGTCTGCTGTTGCTGGAGTGTGCTGGGAGAGTTTGGAATGTTCTGTGAGAATGCTAGATGCGTGTAAAAGTTAAACAAGGAAATAAATACAACTGCAAACGTGTGGAGAAGCTAAAACAGGAAATTATTGCCGTGAGAATAAAAATAATAAAGAGAAGATTTTTTGAAGTTATGGAGGAGATTCGATGCATCTTTCGGGTATAAATAGATTACCCAGGTCATATAGAAGGGGTGTCGAGAGTTTGGGGAGCTTAGGAAAGCCAGAGAAGAAGAAATCACGAGTTGCAGAAACTCGTGTTCTGCTGCTGCAGAACTGAAGAACACGAAGAACAAAAGCCTGTAAAGGAAAGTCGTTGAAAACTGTCGCTTAAATGCGACAGTTCCCAACTCCTTTCAAGCGACCGCGGAACAGAGTCTATAGCACTTCTCTTGTATCGTTCATTTTGTGACGATTTTTGTGCGTCGCAAATTACTGTTTTTCACAATTTTCTCCGTTTTCACCATTGTAAAAAAAATTTGAGCAAATAAAAAATATTTTGAGAGTGTCTATAATATGAGGAGCTAAACCCCAACACTGGGACGACGGAGGAGGCCGAACTTCATACATGGGTAAATTTGTTTTATTCTTTTTTATGACTTTTGCACTAAAATTAATTGAAATATGATTTGATTAAATTGGTTTTCATTTGATTAGATGGGTCATGCTTAGCTTAGGTAATTTGATGTCCCATGCTTAACATTTACAACCAATGTTTTGAGAATCTACCTTGGAAAAAATAGAGTCCTTGTTTATATTTCTTGAGCTAACATTGTTGAGAATAAATAAGTGTACCTTATGTTATGAATATTGGCTAAATCCTTAGTCCCAGTACCTCTTGCGCCAATTGTAATATTATTGTATATTTTTATTAAATTTAAAAACTCGAATCTTCACAAGTCTCAACGAACCTTTTACTACAACAAAGTTGAAATCACATCAGAATGCGAAGCCCAGCATCGAGTTGGCCTGCTGCCACGATGATCTCGTTGGGACCACAAGGGTTATACTCAAGGAGTTGTTTTTACAATACGCCGGCCTGACCCTCCGGAGTGGCAAAACTAACTTGAAACCTTTAAAGACGATGTTTAGCCATCACCATGTCCAAGAAGTCGGCATCAGACATAACCGAAGAACGGATAATGTTCGGAGTCTTCATCGGTCAATTACCATCACTATAAAGAATAAACCGAAGAAAAGAATCAGAACTTATGCCAGTGAAAAACTGGCAAGAACACCAAAAAGAATACGAAGATGATAGAAACTCTGAAGTTACAGTACAATGGCGAAAACCATTGATGATCACATAAGAACTACAAAGTTCAAAAGAATAGTGTAAACCACCGACGAAAATAAAAAACAAAAATTAAAACAAAAAAAAGGATCTTACCGTCTCTGAGGTCGAGATGGAGAGTTCCTCCCAGACATAATGAACTTCTTTATAGGAAACAAAAAGTTAATAAGGAACAGCAAAAGACAGAGGAGAGAAAGAATGATAAAGTTTTGAACCCTGGACACAAGAAATAAAGACATCATTCTCTTCCCCCAAAAGATTTTATAAGAAACCAATGGATAACCAACCGGCGCCTCAAGTCCAACAGGTAAAAGCGCACTAAAAGTGCAAACGTGGCGAAAATCTCGGACGTGGCGATAAAGACGGGAAGGTTACAAAGTTTTCTTCCCATCATGCCCTTGGCAAGTTACAAAGAAAAGGATAAAAATGTGAGGGTAAATTACCCGATGGCCACGTGTCAACATCTCAAGGGATGATCTCATGATAAGATGATAAGGTGGAAACATCGAATCATGCTCTATAAAGCTGATTTTATCTGAATTGAGATGCCTGCTACAAACGTTACATGAATGACGCATGTGAGGAGTTGTCTAATCGATTCAGACGGTCAAGTCTAGAAAGAAGGAACGCATTTAATGAAATATCATAAGAGGCGTGAGCGAATCTACATCGTATTGGAAGACTCGGACGATCTATACTGAAACCCAAAGGTGAAGAAGCACGAGGTTCCCCAAGGAAGAGCAGCACGATGACGTACAGGGAGAGATAACTCAGAGAGGAAATCAAGCAGGCCATCATGAGGGACAGTATATAACTCTTCCGAAGTAATAAGAAGATGTATGAAAGCTCCACCAGCTCGGTGAGACCAGGCCTTCACGAGTTCGTCTTGCCTATAAATACCAGTCCATGTAGAAGGAGATGGACAACTTATGTATTATTAGAGGGTCTTTCTACAGAGAATTCCTGAGAGAGATATAGATAGAGAGAGAGTAAGAGATCTAAGTGATATTTGTAGCTCTTTCAAGGGTAAGACCTTATAATCAATAAAGAAGACATCTTCTTTCCCGTGGACGTAGGTTTTCATGGCCGAACCACGTTATATGCTTGTGTCAATCTTTACTTTCATGTTCTTTACATCTTGTTTATCTTTGAATCTTGAATGTTTGGGTAGTTTATAGCCTTTAGATTCATTTGGGTGTGGTCATCAGAAAAGATGCAACTACACCAAGCGCGTATCTAGGGCTATTTGATTGATCGCGGCAAATGTCTCAACTCGCTGATCTTTTGAAAGGTGTAGAAGTTCGCATACACTTTCTACCAAAGAAGCTGCTTCCTGGTCCACTGGCCTCTGGTTGGTAGTGAAACTGTTGATTTGAGGATGATCATCTAAGGCGCCAGTCCCCAGCGTTGGAATTTCCGGGACAGGGGAGCCACTCCAATCTGATATCAATCTGACAAGGAAATTGAGTATGCTTTTTATTGTCTCCTTCATCAGGTCCATGTTCCTTGTGTGGATCTCCTGAACTCGCGCCATCTCGATTAATCTTGGGATTTCTTCATTGGCTGCGCCATTGGGTATGGTGTTGGGAGGAGAGATGTCGCCATTCGCAAGATTCTGACCGGAATTTGGATTTGTTGAATCAGTTCTAAGACCGACCATCTTTTTGAGAATTGGGGTTGCAACCGAAAGATTAATCTCCCACTGTGGTCGCCAGTTGTTTTGGGGTAAAAACTATTTCTGCTGGTTTTGGTAAATTTGGGTGTGTTGATGAGAAACGAATTTAGACCTAAACAAATGCACTGCACGGGAGTACTTTAGATTCGAGAGATCAATCTGTACAATCCTGGCCTAAACCAAGAAATGGCCGTTCCAGTCTTGCTTCGATCACAAAGTGAAAGAGAAGGGTTGGTCTTAGGGAGGGAAGCAAAGAAGGTGTTGAGACCAGAATGGTTAATTCTGAAGGTGTGGCTATCTTATGACTTGTATCAGAATATGAAACTGGCTTGCAGAATGTAAGCTATCAGTTTTTGTGTTTTTCTGGATACTTATGTTGTTGTTAGCCAAAAACTGTTGTCGGTTAAAATAGGTTGAAACCTATTTATACAAGTCATAATTGAACGCACCCTGATCTCGTAGGAAGTGGGAGTGGTTGAGTGATGGAGAAGTGGGGTAATGTGTAAATGCTAGAAACCACGTCCCCACTATGAAGGAAACGGGTTAGTTTACACCCACTACTTTTTGCCGCCACTAACTGCCCGCTTTCCTGACACTTTCTTATAATTGGCGTGTTGCACGCCGCACACTGTAAACCGCCAGACCAATACCCTGATGAGCATCCCCCAATTTGAGACATGTTTGATGTCTCGAGTATTTTCGTGGAAAATGTGTAGCAGATTGCTGAGTGGGTCTCGTATGCAAGACCTAGTTATTCTGATTAATTGTACGCCAGCTAGGTGGCGGATAACCATGTGTGGAAAGTCAAGTCAAGAGACTTTTCGCAGGAGAATAGCGTGTGATGCTATTAGGTTAGTCTCGGTTGGTCATCTAAGACTTACCATAGGCCGGTCAATTCCGTAGCGAATTTGGACGACTGAGATTGTAATTCATGAAAGAAGGTGGTAGTTGATTATGGCCACATTCCGTTGGCACCTGGTGATGGCATGGTGGCACGATTGGCACATGTCAGTGGCGTAATTGCATGATTGCTACATGCCAGTGGCATAGTGACGTGAATAGCGCCTGGCGTAGCCGCGGTCGTTATATCTTGGCATATTGGTGTTGAATCCAAATATGGCTTGGCAATATTGGCTCTGGTTGCCATATAAAACTCGATGCCCTAAGTATCATTATTTAGTATGGTTGGCGTAGAGGCCACACCTAAATTAGGGTTTTCCATGCCAAAACCCTAATTAGCGCGTGTGGCATGTGGCCGCGGCACGGTGACATTCTTTGTGCAGATGGTGCCATGGCCGCATCAAAGGAATTACAGCTGGGAATAATGTGGGAATGACCACGGGCGCAAGGATATCCATGGGTGGCCATAGTATGGCGCCATTTTTAGGGTTTCCTGGGTCCCGCATGGCTCGTGGCATGTTGTGGGGCCAAAGTGGCGAAATTTGGGCCACGGCCAAGAATTAGGGTTTCGACTAATGCCGCTAAAGCAAAAGTCATGCTTCTGATTAGAATACCCTGATTGAAGTCCGTTATGGCATTGGCCACAAACAGAAAGATGGTTAGCACGTAAATCCGCCATTTGTGGCACACTGGCATGTTATTGCGGCAGAGTGGCACGTTTGGCATGCCGATTAGCATGTTGGCGTGGCATGGCACGTTTGGCATGGTTTCGCCTTTTATGCGCGTGGAGGGCTTAGAACGACCTGATTGGTCAATAGAAGAGGGGTCGGCCAAACATAGGGCGTGGCCACACCTCAAGTGCGTGTGGCGTATTTAAAGCGACCTGATTGGCCGATAGGAAAGAGGGCTGGCAGGTATGGGCCCGGCCACATCTCATGTGCATGTGGCGCATTTAAAGCGACCTGATTGGTCGATGGGAAAGAGGAGGGCCGGCAAGCAGCATGGGGGTGTGGCCATCTGCAGGTGGCGCCGGCTGGCCTATGGCACGGCCACACCTTCCGCGGCTCCTCTTTTATTCCTTGTTTTCTGATTTTGGGCAGGACTTCGCACCTACTAATCCATGGCGGATCAATTGCCTTGTTTAGTTTAGACCAGCAGGGTCTGATATACTACGCAGGGCGCAAAAAACCTAATTTTTGCAAATTAATTAGGTTGATATTGAATCTTGTGAATTATCACAAAATTGACTGGGTTCTGCGTGTTGACACAGGGTTATTTATTGCCAGAGAGCAGCATGCTTTCTGACTGAGTACTTTTATGCAAACCTCAACCTTGATACTTCGGGAAATTTATGCTACTCAGCTGCGAGTGAACACTAATTGTCATGTCATATCAATATTAAGGGTTCAGCCGTGGAACACAGCACATAAAGTATTCAGTGAGTCATATATTAATGAATAATACAGGCAGGGTGTCGAAATTTACAAAATATCTGGTATTGTTTCTACATGCACCATTCTGGATAAATTTCATGTAAATATATTGAATTGCTCAATAAATGCGCAAGTGACGAGGTTGGGCACTCATCACTTTACATGGCTCTGTCTCTTTGCAGAACGACAGCATATTATACGTAGGGATTTACAATTTTAGCCCTGAACTAAAAACCACCATCAACACAAGGAAATAATATAAAATTAGGAAAGGTGTCATGGGGCCGGGTCTACTAGCCGGCCGGCTATGCCCTAGTTGTGGCCGATCCCACACCTTGTAATTACTTATTATTTTATTATTATTATTTCCTTCATCTTATGAAATTCCTCAGTTTCATGATATTTCCTTCACACCAAGGAAATAATATAAAATTATGAAAGGTGTCACGGGACCGGGCCACTAGCCAGCTGACAATGCTCTAGCCATGGCTAGTCCCATACTTTGCGATCCCTTATTTTATTATTATTATTATTATTATTATTGTTTCCTTCATCTCATGGAAACTCCTTCATTTTAAGGAAACTCCTTTGTTTCAACAAACTCCTTAATTTCATGATATTTCCATCACATCATGAAAATAATATAAAATTAGGAAAGGTGTCATGGGACCGGGATCATTAGCCGGTCGGCCATGCCTTAGCCATGGCCGGTCCCACACCTTGTAATTCCTTATTTTATTATTATTATTTCCTTCATCTTATGAAGTTCCTCAGTTTGAGCAAAATCCTGATTTCTTCATATTTTCTCAAATGTTGCTCAAACGCGCATCAGAAGATATAAAAATTCTCAGGACTGAGAAACGAAAACTATGGTGACATGGGCATATTACCTTGACCGACCTAGGTTGGCCCTTTGGCTTGCAAGAGGCCGGTCCCACACATTTTCATCATTTGACCTAATTTGTTCACATTAGGTTTAAACTCTTCCAAACAACTTGGAATTTCATCAAATGATCGTCAGTCGGTCCCATGACCAACCAGGGCCGGTTCCATGACCCCTTGGTCAGTCCCTCATTTCTTCATAATTAGGTTTTATTACCTAACGCTCAGACGAGCAATATTTTAATAAATGATTAAACCAGCATTTAATCATCCTTTCGCCAACTTGTCTTCAAGAGACTTTGGTATTTGCTCACTCGAGCATCTGGGCGCTACATGGTCGTCCCATCATCCCATATAGCCGGTCCCTCCGTCACTCCGTGGTTGATTTTCAATAAATCATCAATTGATCAGCAGCTGATCAAAAAATTAGCGTTTAAAATCTAAGGCTCTGTAAAGCATAATTCTGAGCAGATTCAAACACTAATAATTTTATGTTGATCCTGTGATCAACATTTTAATTGATTATACTCGGTCCAGTTGCCAGTATTTTAAATTAATATTTTATTTGGTCCTACCACCAATAATTCATCAAACGAGCAATATTTGCTCAGATTAGCAATATTTGCTCAGATTAGCAATATTTGCTCAGATTAGAAATATTGGTTCAACTATCAATATTCAACAATTCATCGAATGAGCAATATTTGCTCACATTAACTATCAACATTCATTCGACAATTACCTCTGTCTCAACAGACATGTTCAATTCATGAGTCCTAGAACATTCGTAAATCATGTTCGACTCAGAAATACAAAGACTCATCGTCTCATCAAGTCAACAACTGACTAACTAAATACACGTCTGCCTTGCAGACTCCACAATCACGAGACATCAATCGTGTCACATGGGGGGATATCAACTAGGGTTTTGGTCTGGCGGTCTACGGCACATGTGTCCATCCACGATGAGAATGTGAGCCAGTCATGCAAGCAGTTAGAGGAGTTAGCAAAGTAGTGGGTGGACAATCAACCAAGTCTCCGCACGATGAGAAACTGGTTTTAACACGATTTCCCACTTCCCCACTCTTTGACTCCAGCAACTGTCACACTTCATGGGATCAAGGTGTCTACGATTCTTGCAATATAAATAAGTCTCTGAATCATGATTGAACAGACAACAAGAGAATAAGAACTCAGCGTCTGAGCAATTACTCTCAACAGATCAAATTAAATCAATCAGAACTTATCTTATTTCTTCACGCAGAATACACAACGCACCTATAATCCTTGATCACCAATGATCTCACACATTTCTCAGCTTCCCTCCTAAAGATTGACCCATTCTTTGTTGTGACCGAATTGACTCTGGAACAACCATTGTCTTGGTTTAGGACGGAGTCTTACAGATTGATCTCTCGAATTCAACCACTCCCTTTGCAGTGCATCTGTGTGAGGTTAAGCATTTTGCTCGGTTCAAGGAGTCTCCTCCGCACGGTCGTCTCCTCAATTCCTTAAAAACCAGCAAATCGTTTTGCCCCATCTACAGGTATTCAAGCTAAGTGGGCCACTAACTAGCACTTGGGAAGAATGGATTGCTACGCCGTTAACATTCTCAACAAGGGACGTCAACCAGGAAGTCGAGATGCATAACGATCCACTTGTGATCACTCTTCCAATACATGGATGGAATGTTACGAAGGTCCTCATTGATGGGGACAGCTCGTTAAATGTATTGTTCTACGAACCTTACTTACGCATGGGTTTAACAGCTGAGCAAATGGATTCATCCATTTGCACAATATACGGTTTCAATGGAGCAGTCTCTAGACCAAAATGAGAAATTTTATTGTAGGTACGTGCAGGACCCTTAGTAACCAATATAAGGTTCTGTGTTGTGGAAGCACCTTCGCCCTACAACGTCATTATGTGACGACTTTGGGTCCATTGAATAAGAGGATCAACTTCGACCTATCATCAGTACCTTCGATTCCCTACACCCATGGGTGAAATGGAAATCAAAGGTGATCAACAAGACGCAAGACCATGCAATCTGGCATAGGTCAGACTCAACGAAGAAAGAGCCGTTGCACAGGAACACGAAAATAAAAAACGAAGGGCGAATGCCAACGAAGTCAAAGTTCCCGAAGCCCCCTCAGTTCAAGAAGCAAGCACCTCCGCCACACCAGTGGCGGACGTCTCTGCTAAATGACAATTACAGAAATGCACTTCTCTATAACTTCAGAAACCAACCTTTTTACCAGTGGAACCAACAAATAAAATCAACATCGGAACGGAGAAAGAGCCAAAGATTATCAACATCGGAACTTTACTAGAAGAGGACGAGGAGATGCAACTACAAAGGCTACTACGGGACTACGCAGATGTCTTCGCATGGTCAATGGAAGACATGCCAGGAATTGACCCGAATTTGGTCTCCCACCACCTTCGGCTAAAACCAGAAATGACACCATTCAAGCAACGTATCTGCAAGGTGGCATATATCTACCAGGAAGCAGTGGAGAAGGAGTTGCAAAAAATCCTAGCAGCAGGATTCATACGAGAAGTCAAGTATCCCACATGGATATCCAACATGGTGATTGTGCTTAAGAAGAACAGAGGCATGCGTATTTGCATCGACTTTAGCAATCTCAACAAAGCATGCCCCAAGGACAGTTACCCGCTGCCAAATATTGACCAACTGGTCAATGCAACCGAAGGTCACCAGAGGCTATCCTTCATGGACGGTTACTCCGGTCACAACCAGATCGCCCTTGCAGAAGAAGACCAGGAGCATACTGCGTTCTTTACCCCCCACGAGGCTTGTATTGCTATACGAGGATGCCTTTTGGACTAAAGAACACGGGGGCAACATACCAGCGATTGGTAGACAAAGTCTTTAAGCCATGGATAGGCAAGATACTAAAAGTCTACGTGGACGATATGCTTGTCAAAAGCAAAGAGGCGAAAAACCACCTATCAGACCTAAGGGAGATTTTCGAAGCCATGCGAAACTTTCACATGAAAGTGAATCCAGAGAAATGCAGGTTTGGAGTAACCTCACACAACACCAAAACAGCTGATTTGGGACGGATATACACGTTACAATTAATTTAACCAACGCCTATATCCATTGGTAATATGGCGTAGCAAATTTCTGTGCAACGTTTACGTTAATTTAGGCAACGTATTACTCTAATTTGCGCAACGTTTATATACGTTGCAAAACTATTTACGGGTGAATAAAAAATAAATTCTGACGATTATTTCGGCAGAATTCTGCACCTACATATACCATTGTAGATACAAGTTCAAACTTGCTCAAGATCACACTTCGGAAGTTTACTTCTTTTTTCAATCAATACACAAACTGTCCAAAAGATAAAGTACAGACCCAAATAAGAAGAATATGCAATAACCATAGACCCAATGTGTGCTACGAGTGCATTCTCCATCCTTTCACAGTTGTAGAGCTTCCCATACAGTGGTGCAGTACAGCACATCGCCGCTCATCCGCAAATTAAGCTGAGTGGCATAGATCCAATTTTCTGTAGTCATTGCAGTAGCTCAAAATAAAAACACCTTTAAAATTCCTACATGTAATTAAAGTAAACAAGAAGTAAAAACCATGACAAATTATCCAGGATACAGCGTGTCAGTACTATGTCCAAATGTTTTATGTTTTTACTTGGTTTTTAATACAAGGCAAGGATCATGACGATTCATCCAGGACATAGAGCGTGTAGTAAAGCGTAATGTATAACGTTTCTACCTGGTTTTTAATTCAATTCAAATCAGATAACCATGGCTGAGGGTTCTTTCACACATTGCAGGTTGTTGGATAAAATTCGACTCTGGTAAAGGTGACGGTGACCCAACTGAATCATGTCTTGAAAACTAGCTGACAACTTAATTCAATGTCCCTATGATAAGGACAACCATAATCGTCAAAGTATCAATGAATAGTATTAGGATCTACTCTTAGTTTACCTGCAAATCACATTTGGTAGTGAACCACAAACAGGGGTTTAAAAACTCTGCCGCTGGATCAAACTCCTCACACAGAAAATTTTTAAGAGGTTCCTTCTCAGCACCCGTGAGAAAGATGGGAGTCAAGTAATATTGCTTTATCAATGTTTATCCAATCAACAAGTATAATACTATAAACGAAGATCCAAGGAAACATAAAAATGTAGAAAAGTATTACCAGAACGTTATGTTGAAAACCACTGTCAATTGCACAAACAGTACAACCACGCCTGATGAACTCTAATGAAGTATCTCCTGTATGTGAGATGCAGCCAGCGACATGAGGAAATTCTTGAGAATTTTGCCCGCCATTCTTTTATTTATTCGTCTTAAAGTATTGAGTAATATCAACGTACAATCTTAAGAAGTTTCTCCATAAAAAAGTAGCTGACCTGCTATACGCATTTACAAATTATAAATCAAAACCACAACTTATAATCTTTGAAACAATCACCAATTCATACAGAATCTTCATCTGTATCTTTAGCCAAACCCGATCTTTAAGAAACGCTGTCAGCGGTGTTTTGAAAGACTCAGCAGTGGCACAAGTTATTGATGGAGTGCACAGCCATTTCCATAGGATGCTGTAACTGCAGCTTGCTCTTGTGCGTACTTCCAAGTTTAAACAAAAATTCGGAGACAATTAAAATAAAATGATCCTGCAAGGAAGATACCAGATGTTAAATTAATAAAGACTAGTATGGAAGGAGTAAGGCATTGTACATCACAGTTGACATAGGAATTCCATGTTACTACTCCTATTTCGTGTTACTGCTCCTTACACATGTGTTTCCTTGACAATTCTAATGCAAAAAGTGAGTAGTATGTGAATGAATGAATATAAGTAGTAGAAGAACCGGCATAATCAGCAAGTCTGCAGTATTATAATACATAATGAGACAAACTTGAGCACCACAAAGAATGGTGAGTTCTCTAGCTTTATTAAGAATCCTAGGCATTCTATTGGAGTATGTTGCTAGTCTATCAGTTGTGTTCTCTAAAAATTAACTTTGTCTTTCCTCTACCCATCTTTTCTGCAGCTAGATCTCTAGTAAGTGTGTGCCAGTATATATTATGTATCAAAACAGGTAACTACAGGAACGTTGGTGTTCAGGAATTAAGGAATTTCATTTATACCCACAACCACAATCCACAATATTTAAGACCCAGGTGGAAGTAGTTCAGGTATATATGCAATGTCAAAACCCTTGCAACAATCGAACTAGTCTTTCCTCAACAGAGATACCCAACTTCTTTCAAGATAGACTACCCTAGAGTAAGAACCATCTAGCTGTGACAGAAATCTCTAGTGACCGGGGAAAAATATATCCAATGACTGCAAGTGAGCAACACAACTTTTTATTGCACCAAAAAAGCAAATTTCTCATGCTTATCCCAATAGAACTATGAGTAAATTCTAAGTAGTACTTATGGCACACTTCCAGTGATCAGGTAAAGAAGTTCACATACTTCACGAATCATCTGAAGATAAGCAAAACTTAATATGCAGAGCCAAGAAATTACCTGTATAAATAGAGGCCTCTCGAGCAGCCACATGCATGTTGGTGTTAGATTTTAGAGTAGTACGTTTCATGACAGACTCTTCAGCCCCATCAGGTTATGTCATGGTCAATTGAGGGAATTCCATAAGAACCTGCACTATAAAAATAGTAAAAATATTACACCGGTACTAATATAACAAACCCGAGAAATTCTACATATACATAAAGAAGGTAACACTATAATGAACTATAAAGTATCAAAAACAGAACTACTACCTGATCATCTCAATCCCATTAATCATTATCGACCAAAGTTGTTGAGTTTAACGAAGCTTTCACTGGCTTTAGCTATAAAACCTAAAGATCTGCTAGTACTTCTTCCTGCCATCAACATCAATTAACACTACCAAATCAATAGATTACAAATGTTTCCCCAAAATTTTCAGTTATGAAGACTAAGTAGTTAACAAACTATTGTTGAATTAAAACCAACATAAAATTTAAATTAATAGGTTCATTTACTCTTATGTTGAATATTTTCTATCAAGTGAAGGCATACTAATTCCTTCATATATAGTCCTGAACTTGTGAATGCCATAGGATGCTGTGATGCACTGCAATACCTATATATTGACAAATAAATCATTAACATAAGAGGCTATAAACTTCAAACTCACACAGAGAATTTATTCAAACTCACACAAAGAAGTTACAGTTGGATTTATACTTACTTCATCTGCGACCTACAACAGCATGGGTATGAGGTATGCCTTTTAGCTGCCTGTCTAGCATCGTTGTCCATTTGATCAGAGTTATCATCATCAGCACCATAAACCATATCTCATTTGATCTTCTCCTAAGCTTCAGTAGCTGTGATACAAGTAGGTACAACTAAGTAAAGAGTGTACAAAGTCTGTTCCTTCATAACTCCACCTGCAATCCATAAAGGGGATGATTAGGTTTTCATATACATGAAAAAGTAAAAATAAACTTGAAATTAACAGGATACCACCTTCTCAGGATTGCAGAAGTCCTAATGAAAGCGTCAGGTATATAATGTACAGCGAGAGCTTGTGGTTACTAACAGTGAATAAGAAAGAGCATGTAGTATAAGATACTGACCACTTATAAATACTGTGTCCATCGTCATTTGAACTTCGATCTCCTTGCATTTCAACAATTTCAGTTAATCAAATTGAAATATCAAACGCATCCACTAAGATCAGTTAAGCAAATTGAAATATCAAAAGCATCCAGTAAGATATCAACAAATAGAAATCAAGTTAATCAACCAACACTATAACCAAATCGCAACTAGTTTGCAAGCAATTATACCTATTAAACTATATAAGCCTATAAGAGATAAGAGATTAATAACTACGGAGCTATCAAAATACCTAGGAATGGAATGAACTTTTTCTTCTCGGCGTTCTCGACTAAGGAACTCTTTATCGGATAGGGACCTTAGGGTTGTGTTTATCTCGAATACTTGGCTGGTTTGGCTTGATAGTTTACGGAAAAAGCATTAACTTTGGAGTATAATTATTAAGAAATAATATTGGGATCATCGGATCCATCAAACCTATAAATCTTAAACCTAAATGATTCTGTCTACTTATAAATTCCTTAATAAAAACTGAACAAAAATAAACCCTATAAAATCAATACAAACAGATGTGAAGATATACAGTAGCTAGCGAAACTCAAAACTCAAATTCATAAAAATTGAGAAAATAGTTTGTTAGGGTTTCTGATGGAGAAATCACATACGAATCAAGGGTTGAAAAGAAATTGGGATTATCAATGAGTGGGTTTAATTTATGAAAGATGGGTTTCGATTTGTGAGATGAGGATTTAGGATAGATGGATTTTGGTTTCCAAATGAATCTAGGGTTTGAAACGAAATTGGGATTATCAATGACTGGGTTTGATTTATGAAAGATGGGTTTTGATTTGTGAGATGAGGGTTTAGGATAGATGGATTTTGGCTTCGAATTTTTGGGTTTGATTCCGCAAATCTCAGTTTGGTGTTGGAAGAGAAGAAAAAAAAGAACGAAGGAGAAAACTCGATAAAGTTCTGGGAGAGAGATAGGAAGGAAAATAAGAAGCCAGAAAAGAAATGGAGAATAATAAGGTCGTATAGACTTTTAACGCCTCGTCCATTTAATTAAATTACAAGCGCATCCTTTATTCCTTGTTTCTTTTCGATAATCTGTATTTAGTGCAACGTAAAAAATAAAATTGTGCAACGGATTAACGTCTGCAACGTCTATATATGTTGCACACCCCAAAAACCACATGTTGCAAAATCCTGGATCTGGTGTAGTGTCAGGAAAATTCTTGGGGTACTCGGTAACTAAGCGAGGAATAGAAGTAGACCCCGAAAGGGTCAGAGCAATAATGGAGATGCCATCTCCAAAAACACTAAACGGGGTACAAAAACTAAATGGAATCTTAGCCTCCATGGGAAGATTCATAGCAAGATCATCGAAAATTGCAAAGCATTTTTCGATACACTAAGGAAAGGAAGCAGGTTCATATGGACCACGGAATGCGAGCAAGCTTTCCAAAAAATCAAGGAGTACTTTGCATCAGTTTCTATCTTACAAAAGCCGGAGCCAGGTGAAATACTCACTCTATACTTAGCAGCAACAAGCTACGCTGTAAGCGCAGTATTGGTACGAGACCAAGGGTAAGGAGAAAAGCCCATCTACTACATCAGCAAGACACTCAGTTCAGCGGAGCGTAACTACACCAAGGTGGAACAACTCATATATGCCTTAGTAGTGGCAACACAAAAACTAAGGATATATTTTGATACACATACCATCCGAGTCTTCACAAAGGCTCAGATAGGTCAAATCCTCGAAAGCACGGAGAAAATTGGAAGGGTGGCAAAATGGAATGCCATGATCAAACAGTTCCAAATAATCTTTGAAACAAGGAAGGCTGAGAAATCACAAATCTTAGCAGACTTTCTGGCAGACCTACCTCTCAGCGGAGAAGCGGAAATAGATGACATCCCAGAATTGGAGGAAGACAAGCAAGATCCGTAGGATCCGCTAGAACCTCAGAATTCACGAAGATGGGAAATGTTCGTAGATGGCTCCTCCAACGGAGAGTGCGCAGGCATAAGGATTGTAATAACAACCCCTACCGGAGACCAGCTCATCTACGCATTCAGGTTAGAATTCGAACAATACACCAATAACATCACAGAATACGAGGCGATCATACATGGTTTACGCTTGGCACGGGAGCTAGGCTTATAAGATGTTCGGTTGACTAGTGACTCTCAGTTGGTCATTAGACAAATCGAACTCAAATACCAAACTTTGGATCCAGTGCTATCTTCGTACTTGAAGCTAGCTCAGGAACATGCATCCAAAATCAGCAATGTAACTTTCATACATGTATGCCGAAAAGACAACATACACGCAGATGCCTTAGCATTCATATCCTCTATGCTAAAGGACAAAAATACCACCGTCGTACAAATTGGAAGGATATACGAACCTTCGATAGAAGGACCTGACTCAGGCGCTGAAGAGGCTTTGGCCGTTCAAACTCGGTCCATGAGAGAAGCAGACAAAGAAGAGGCAAGCGAATAAATAAAAGAATCAGATGATGAAGCGAAAGAGTCTGACGAAGACCAATCCATGTCAGACGAAGGAAACGGAAGCGAAGCGGAAGATGATTGGAGAATTCCAATCCACTAGTACCTTGACAAAGGTACATTACCAGCTGATGTCAAGGAAGCTCGGAAACTCGAATCAAAAGAAGCAATGTACAACCTTCGTGACGGAATACTGTATAGAAGGTCATTTCTTGGACCCCTAATGCGGTGCCTCTCACGAACCGAAGGAAGGAAAATACTCCATGACATACACAACGGAGACGCCGGCAACCATAGTGGAAGAAGATCCTTGGCGGTTAAAGCTAAAATGCAAGGATACTACTGGCTAAGCATGGATGAAGATTCAAAGAACGTGGCTAAGCGATGTGAAAGATGCCAACGCTTTGCCAAGAAAATCAAAGCACCGGCAACGAAGCTAAACTCTGTTATCAGCCCTTGGTCATTTGTCAAATGGGGGGTTGATATTGTTGGACCCTTGATAGAGGGAACCTCAAAAAGAAAATACCTTATTGTGGCTACGGATTACTTCACCAAGTGGGTGGAAACAAAGCCTTTGGCAAGAATTAGGGACACAAATGTCTTTAAATTCTTGTTTGAGCAGATCATAGCAATGAACTTAAAGAATAAGCTAGGAGTATACAAGAAGAGGTGGTACGAACAGCTACACAACGTCCTATGGGCCTATCGAACTACAAGAAGGTCAGCTACGGGGGAAACCCCATTCTTGTTGACCTACGGAGCCGAAGCAGTCATCCCAATGGAGGTTATACTCCCAACAACGAAAACGGAGGCTTGGGAGAAGAATCTATCAACAGACTTGATGTTAGAGAAACTGGATGACCTTGAAGAAAGAAGGGAGGTAGCCTTGCAAAAGATGGTAAACTATCAACGAAGGTTAGCTCGGGAATACAACAAACGGGTCATCCCTTGGAACTTTGTGGCCGAGGAATACGTACCATGTCAGATACCGCCATATCAAAGAAAGAATGAGCGGGGAAAGCTAGCTCCGACATGGGACAGGCCCTACATCATACACGACATCGCCGGAAAAGGGTCTTACTACCTAAGAACCCTCAAAGGTGAAGTACTACAGCACCCTTGGAATGCAATGTACCTAAAAAAGTACTACCCATAAGGAAATGGTGATTACTCAGGAAAAGAAAGGAATGGGCAATAGCCTACCATGTTTTATCCCTGATAAAAGGTATTATAGATCTTACTAATCAATGAAAGAAACTTTTTGCTAAAAAAATTAGCTTTGATTAATACAATTGGGTTAGAATAGACACCCTCTGCCAAGAGTGACGATGAGGCAAGGCAACGCATAATTGCGCACAACTCGGATCCTCGGGGCGGTGGCTCCTTTTATGAGGCATAAGAAAAAATAAGATATCCCCTATAGAGATATCTTGTCGAAGTAAAGCAGTCTCCGCGCTGAATGCGTAGGGTTACAGGAAAATTATTTCCCATGTAGGGACCTTCGCCACCATGATACCTTCTGGCCAAAGGATATCCGGGTAGGACGTTGAATGTTCCACCAAAGGTTAAGCATACCTTAGTTGTGATAACTTGACTGTGCGACCAATTAGACACACTACGTATAAACAAAATATTCATGCAAAAACATAAAGTGAAATGATAATTTTACCAAAAATATGTCTAACATTTCTTTTTCTTTGAGGCAGAAAATAAACTACCCCTAAAAAGTGACTCACATTTTTAGAAATAAAATAATGTAAAACAGAAGCAATTAATACTATCAAAAACACATCTTTTGAAATTCGGTGAATATAAGCTTTCACTGTATGTCAGTTAAGGAAAGAAGCCCTTTTGTCCTTGAAGCTGAAAAGGTGAATTCAGCTTATGAGAATATCTTACTCAAAGAGGTCCAGGCAGAACCGCTGGTAATGCCAACTATCATCCTATTTGATTTGATTGTTTACATTTCCATGAACTTGACTAGTGTAAGCATACTTGGTGGACGATTTATATGTCCTTATGTAGTATGTGACTCTGATGGAGATATCAACTGTGCACGATTTATGTCGGTGTGATATATGTGTCTCTGATGGAAGTTATCAAGTATGTGGTGCTTGTTTGAATGTGCATATGCTGCCCTAAATACTTAATACATGCAATGATTTGCCATAATTTCTGCACAGCCTGTCCCAAGCCAGGATAAGTGATTGATTGGCGTGGCGAGTCCACAGTAAAAATACACAGCCACCCGTGATAAGTGTGGCGAGCCAGCGACTGACCAAAAGAGGGCAAAAGCAGTACCAAGGTGGGTGACCGCTCGGAAAGTCCTCGTGTACTTTTGTTTGGTAGAAAACCAACCATTTCCGTAGGAAAGGGCGAGAGCAGTACCAAGATGCGTAACTGATTGGGAAGTCCTCGTGTTTCCTTTCTAGCCTACCCCAACTTGTTTGGGATTAAAGGCTTAGAAGAACAAGAAGATGAAGAAGATAATTTAAGTTTTTAACCTCAGGAGTAAGGATCTAAACTACTGTTTGAGCTGAGTGGTAAAACTGTCTGGCTTACAGCATCATGCCATCATTATCATTCAAGAGTGACAAAACCAATACCATCATACACACAACAGTCCATAAAAGTGACGTCTATTGATCAATTGGGATTTGTAATTTTAGCTAAATATTTCTAGTTATAATCAAACCCAGATATCATACAATTAGAGCAAAAAAAAAAGGAAGCAATAATTACACAATGTATATGGTTATACCCACATACATTACTGTGAATTGCAGACAAAATTCAAACTGATGTATTGCTTCGAATTCTAATGTGCAATTCATTTAGCTAATCAACTAAATTAAGTAATTTCTACGGTTACCCTTAACTTTGGGATCTTAAGTTTAATTGAGATTTCTAAAGACAATGTAACCCTATCTAACAGGCCACAAGTAAAATGAAATAAATTCTTCAATAATATGAAGAATGGAAGAAAGAATACTCACCCAGGTTTAGAGCGCATACATCTGTAGAAGAGCTTGAAAGGACCTGGTACTGTCTTAAATGGATTCCCTTCAAAACAAGCCTACACAACCAACAACAATATGAAAAATCAAAACCTATAGAATCATGAAATTGTCACAAAATTTATAGATGGAGAAACAAAACCCTAATTAACCAAAAGACCTGAACAAAATCTTCAGCAGGATCATTGCATCTATGAGCTTTAGGATGTCTTGTATCACCTTCTGGTCTTCCCCATGGACTCTCTCTTCTTGGTACTGGTCTTGTAGTAGTAGTTGTCGACGATGACGAAGAAGAACTCATTTCTCAACACAAAATGAAAATGTTGACTGAGAGAAGAACTAAAGAAAACTACTGTTTGAACTTTTAACTCCCTTAAATAGCCTCCGTAAAGAAAGAGGCGCTAATAGTAAATGTAAAACGAAAGATGAATGACCCCGATTGATTTAATAACATAATCTAACTTGATGGATCTGCCTTGAGATTCAGAAGTTTACTCTACTGCATCAAAGAAAGAGAAATAAAGGATCTAGACTAGAGAAACGGAAAATGAGTCTTCAAAATATGATGAACGGGTTACTATTTGATTGTAACTCCACTGTTTGATTGTCAAAGTTGTTTACCAAGTAGTTTGTTTCTGGATGTCCTTGTTGATATGAACACATGGTATGCTAATGAACATGGAGATTATTTGAGTATTGAGAAACCTCATTTCTTTGTTGGTGTCATTTGGCTTGAGCTCATTGTAATGTGGCCTCTATGAATTGCCAATTTCTACGGGATCTTCGCAAGTAAATCGTGGGTGAAAAAGACTTGCTTGATCTATGGTGTCAGTACTGCTACATCCATGGTATTTTTTTATTTTTTTACCAGAACCCTCGTTTTTACTTTAAGAGAATTTTTGTCATGTCATAAATGGTGTATATTTACTGCATAGAACCAAACTTGCGATAGAGTAGTTTTGGGTTTTGCATCAATTGGTCGACCTTTATACTACTTGCAGTTAAACGACCTACTGTGAGTGTTAAATTGGTATCGAATACAAGGGTAGTTGTAGAACAGTCATTTTTCGGACAAGACTAGCATTGGGGTGCAGCTAAAATGCAGCTGACTCTGGTCCTTGTGGTAGAACAACTCGCTCATTTACGTCAAATTTGACGGTCCGATTAAACTACTTGTTTGTTTTGTTAGTTTGGTTTTTACTTTTGGTTTTTTTCTTAATAAGGTTTTAATTATTATGTGTGTTTCTTAACCTCTTTTTGTAGGTTGCAATTCTATCAGAAATGACTAGGTCTTCAAGAGCTTCTACTACACTATTGAGCATTTACTACCTTTCCTGGGATTTGCTCTAATTTCAGTCCTTAATGGTCTGATTCCACATTCATCATCGGTTAAAATTATGAAAACCGCTGCAACGAAAGGCAAAAAGTGGGGTTAGATGTGGACTACAGATTCTCTTTCTTAATGTTGTTGTACTTTATCGTTAATCGTATTTTCAGATTAACTACTCAACTATTTCACCATTTTGAGTAAAGACAATTCAGCCACAATCTGCTGCTTCTCCTCTAATATGAAAGTTTGTGAATTAATCTTTTCTACAGCTGTTAACTAGATGGTAATCCAGACTTGCGGTTAGTTTTTCAGACTAATCCAATTCCAATATCTCTCTTTTTACACGCCAATCTCCTTTTCAACAATTGAGATTATATCAAACACTAAAAAACGACGTTATTTATGGAAATGGATTATAACAGATAAAATAAACAAATGGAAGATGAACAACAAAATCAACAATTTAACAGCCGCAATGAATACGATAAATCGACCATTGAGCGGCTAAGAGGCATACTGTTTGTGTTTTAGTTTGAGTAAGATCTGATTCATGACCTGACTCGGACTCATTTGAGGCAGAAAATAAACTACCCCTAACCAGTGACTCACATTTTTAAATCAGATCATATTGAGTCAAATCCAGATGAGTCAAGTGATTCGGGTCAGATAAGTCAGATCCAGGAAAAAAAAAAAAAAAAAAAAACATGCTGTGAGCCTTGGCCCTTAGCCGCTGGAGAAAACCACAGAGACTCATCCGCTTGAAGTCTTTTTTCCATAGTGGACGAGACTACATTTGCCCCAACACTTCGCGACCTGCTCTTAACCTCTAATCATCAAGTTCGAATAATACCGGAAGGTACATCACCATGTCTCTGCAAGATATGGTCTGGTCAAACTTTATGGGCTTTAACGAAAAGCTCCCAAATATATCCATAACCATCAGTCGTCACTACCAAAGAGATTAGAGAGAGAGATTTTGATTTTAGAAAAACATGTTTTTGCAGAAGCTAACTAATGGATTACTCTTCATTTACTTTCTATTTATTTCAATTGTAGATCCATTATTTGATGGGCAAACAATTTTACCTATCAAATAATTATAGATTTAAAAAAAATTAAGTTTCGCGCAATAGACACCATACCTATCAAATAATTATATCAAACCACATAAAAATTAAATAGATCGACTGAGTAATAGACACCATATTAGGATTAAGCATAAATTTGATGGGAATCATAATTTTGACCCCTGACGTCAGACTACTACTAACATAATAGTGCAAAACGAGACCCTTAATGTGCAGCACTTATTTAGATAAATCTTTCCTCTCCAAAATTTTACTAGTAGGAGGTATCCTCCGCGACTAAGTTTTCAATCACCTTACTGTAAGACCCGCTAAAGTGACATGGAAGCAGTCCCAACAGGTACAAAACTACACAATATTAAGATGAGTTGTGATTTCTTATCATTAGCATTAGACAATGAACAATGTTAACTACTACAGAACACCCGGAGAACACTTCAAATAAAGAAAATGATGAATTAAGTGAGTTACCCTGGACTAGGATGCCCATTTGACAGGCTTGCGGATGGGGGATGCCGTCCTGGTAATGGTATCTGAAGCGTCTTGAGAGCAAACATTTGGAGATCTGTTACCAATCCATTCATCCTCTTAACATCTGCAACCTAATAAAGTCACAACCAACGCATTTTAACGCAAGTCTGAAGCAAAACAGTCACCACAAAATAAAATTTGAATTTGCAAGACATGTCCATGATGGACCAGGAATTCTGTTTATGCTATGAAGTTAAAGAGGCTTACATTCTCTGGGTAAGGAGTATTGTAATAATTAAGTTTATAGTGACTCTAATACTGTATCTCCCAAGGAAAATCCCCTGGAGTATTTTAATCCTTCTGTGTGTATCCTAAAATCCTGCTTAAAGTACACAGATTTTTGAACTAAAGTGTTACTTCTACAACATGTTATATCTACTGGTTCCCATATAAGTTTCTTCAGGTTAGGAGTACAAACTGGTTAAGGATGCAAGATTTAATTACTAATTAAGGGTGACTGTGAGTATGAGAAGACGGGTGAAGTTCAAATAGAAAAGTGCATTCAATATTGCGGCACAAGTACGCAGCAGGTGACTCCTAGGACAAAGGTTTAGAAACTAAAAGGAGCCAAAACCCCAATTATGCAGAGTAATCTCACAACAATGCAAAACCAAGTGGTGCTTCACAAGTAATCAACCCACAACACAGTAACATATTGCCTGATAGAGCAAAAAATCTAATTAGAAACATTGAAAACTTAAATAGAGGGATGTTTATGGTACATGCATATAATATTAGAGAAGAATCAAACTGAATAGATGGCAACACATTACTAACAGATCAACATCCACCCATACCTAAAAATCCATGAAGTCAGAGAGATACACACAGTACATAAATACCATCTAAGATTCCTAACCTCAACTACATTTCCATCACCCCTGCAACACCCTAAACATACATCTTTACTTCAAACCATTCATGGCTCAATAACATCATCAACTCCATCCCTGTCATGCAACACATCCCTAGCTACAACTAGAGCTTCACTATATACCCACCATAACGTATTCATCTCCTCATTGACTCCATCAATAGTCCCCTGTAATTCAACCCCTTCACCAAATTCAACCTGAACTCCCACTAGCTCAGTTACACTCATCTTTTCTTCATCAACTATGAGCTGCTACAACTCAAATATGTTCAGCGCAATCATCCTTCAATCACTGATCTAACCATCATCAATTGTTCTCTGAATTCTTTGTTCTTCTACATTCTTCATAACCCAAATGCAATCACTAACCCTAACTTGTAACAACATCAAATCTTCTTTGAACCACAACTATTATCTCATCCTCTTTATCTATCATTCAAACTCAAGAACACTGGTTTAAGTTTATAACCAAAAACCTATTTTGGGATGAACCCTAATTCCCAATTGATTCATTATAGAAACTGAAATTAAACCATATAAATCATCCAAACTTCAATTGAAAGCAAACCCATCACTAATTGATCAATCTATAAATCAATTTCAGACAAAAATAGAATTAATTAAAGAAACCCTAAATTCAACTTACCTTTCTGTTGAGTTTGAATCAACACACGGATTGACACCATAACCATCAACTGTCCCTGATTCCATTCCATTTCTATAAATCTCAGACTCATGATCTTTATCTCCATCATCGATTCTCATTGAAACCTTAATCTTATTTGTAAAAACATCACCTTTTTTTCAGAACTCTCTCCCTCAACACAGTTCTGTGTTCAATCAACTATGGGTCCATCAACATCAGTATTAATTTTCTATGAATCCCTCTCTTAGAATTAAGCTCAAATCTCTTGAAATTGAAAATGACAGAGAAGAGGAATAGAGGAACAGCAGAGAAAGGAGAAAAAATGGCGGAGAAAAAAATGGGAAGTGAATAAAACTAGATCTGTTTCAGCAGATAAGGCTGAGAAAAAAGGAAAAAAAAATCGACGGCTGAGAGACCGTAGCCATTACACTGCCGGAAAATCATTTTACTTTGTTGGAAACGCGAAACCGACAAAAAAAACGGCTCCTTTGACTAATCCTAGTATTTCCTACTGTTGGTCAAAAACCCTCCTTTGACTAATCCTAGTATTTCAGAAACAAACTAGCAACTACACTAAATAAAAATCACAATGAATTCGAGGTATTCATTTATGTCACTTTTATATTCACAAGAATCATGCTTGTTATAAAAATGCAGGGTAATACGTCGGGCACTATGAATTTACACATGGCAACATGGAGAAGGTATTACCTTTTCCAAGGCTTCTTCAGCGACCTTCATCTCGGCGACTGAAATATCACCCTCATCCCTGTGCAAGAAAGAGAGCTTATCAGCTATATTTTCTTGAAAACATGTCCACATACTTCTTGCTTATTTCAATTAAATTAGAAAACAAATACCGTAGGGTTTGTCCAACCATAAAGCATTACAATATCCAGTTCACAAAGAGCCTCATGAAGACAAGACTTTCACAATCAAATTACCTCATGCCATTTTACAAGATCTCGAGGAACATATATATATATAAGCAGAATTTTACAACTCATTGAAAAGTGATATTGTTGAAGGAAGAGAAACTTACCCACGATGGTCTTCTCCTTCTGAGTTAGGTAATTGCAACAGGATAAAGGGATAATCAATTATCAGGTCATAGTTCAAGCATCAAAGTAACGAAAGAACTCAAGCAGCATTATTATGATGTAACAAAATTAAGCTGAACATTAGTTGAAAGTATTAAAATAGTGAACATGAATAAAAGGCTGTTATGAGTTTGTCAAAAATCAACTTCACATGAGGTGGAATTTTTGGTAAATCCTTCAGCACTTCCTTGAATTTATAATTTTGCGCCGACTCAAGCTTTGGATTTTAAACCTATGTAGAACAAGAACCAAACGAGGTCTGGTCATGCGGGGAAAGCACTTCAGTGCAAATGCCGAAGGTTAAGAAAGTGACAGGGAGACCAAACACTAGTTGGACAAAAGTAAAAAAATAAATATCTAAAAGCGTGGGATTGAGCAGTAATTCAAGTTTTAAGTGGAGTAGCAATTTTTTTCATGATACAGTTTAGATACTTTGATTTATATATTTTTGTTTATTGTCAAAGTAACACATGTATAAGTGGTACCTCAAGTTTCAGGAAATTTCTCCAGGTAAAACGTGATAGTATAATTAAAACAAGAAGATAAAGTAACTAGTATAAGATATCACCAGACACCTCGTCGTGTGCTCTTCTCCTCAAACACTTAAGAGTTGAGCGGGAAGCGTTTCTTTTCCTATATTTCGATCAATTGGAGAGGTAGACTGCTTGTGTTTTGATCTAGAGTTTCCCCCATTTTCAGTTTCCCTCAACCTTCTCTCCCTTATGTTACGAGGATCTTCTCTATCTCCACTTCTTTCCATGTTCCTCTCTTTATTACCTTCCTTATCTCCACCTCTTTCCATGCGCCTCCCTTTATCTCCTTCCTATCTCCACCTCTTTCCTTGTGCCTCTCTTTATCTCCTTCCCTACTACTACTATACCGTCTGCCTTCACGTTCTCTATCACCTACTCTATCAACCTCCATGTCTGCTTGAGCTCTTTGCAGACGCTTAGTCCTTGGTAAATGAGAACGTGTGCTCTCGTGCCTGGGAGACCTGACGCGACTAGATTATTTATCTTTTTCTCTAATAGGGGATCTAGTTCTATGAGAAGAATTTGTCCTAACAAGAGACCTAGTTCTTGGAGAGATTTTCCGTCGAGCAGGCGATCTTTATCTTTGAACTGGACTCCTCATTCTAGAATACCCTCTTCCCTTTGCAGGAGAATCAGAATCTGACCCTCGACCCATCTGACCCTCGACCCAACAACAAAGGTTATAAACATAACCAAATTGAAGGAGTCGCCTGTCTTTTATAGAAACAACTCATACATTATGAGAAATAAAAAAATTCAATATAGGTTTATAAACTCAAAACCCTAAAATGTTCAGAAAATTATTGCCAAACAAACATGAATATAATCACTGATTGAAGAACTTACTAATGCGCGGAGACAAACCCTGGATAACGCGGTGTGGTAGTGTACTAAACCATATGGAAGATTCTGGTTTTCAATTCTCACTCTTTTTATCGGTCTGGACTTGCAAACCCTTACTTAACCGCCTAGAACTGGCTAGCTGTAGTTAGCAGTTCGTCGGATGATTCGCGTATAATTCACAAACTATTCCGTATCAGCCGGCAACGCACTATTCGGTCGTCCAACTGAAAGTTCGACCCAGGTACGTGTACCGAACCACAAGTCGTTAGATTAAGACGGCAAAAGTTAGGATCTTCTAATAAACCCTAGAATATACTTAAATTTGCTCTAGAGCTGTCAATTTATAACCCGGCTTGTAGGTTGAGCCTAACTTGGCTTGTTTCAACCCGGCTCGGCTTGGCTTGTTATCAAAACGGGTCGGGTTAGGGTTGCTATATTAAGCCTTACTAGAAACAAGCCGGGCTAGGGTCAACCCGTGGGTTACCCGCCAACCCGTCATTTTATATTTTTTATGTTAATTTTAGAGTTCCATGGAAAAATTTACAATTCATTTCTCTCTGAATCATTTTGTAATTACATTTTTCTCAAAGTTTATCTTATTTACTCTTCGTCGACCTCATACCATATGTAATTAAAAGTTTACATTCAAAAGAATCAAACTCTTGATAGACATTTTAGATTTAATCAGGAAAAAATCAGTGAAAAAAATAACAACCTCCAATACAAATCCCCAATTCTTAACATTCATCTGTTACTTCAGATACCCATGTCCATAAATGAATAAGTGGATCAGATAACGTCAATCAATTAATTGATTATCATTAAAATACCTATTGTTGATGATAAACAAAGATGAGACTTGAAAACAAAGATGAATACAGATTGGAGGTAGGATGGAAAAATATGAGGGAGATAGTACTGATTTGGAGATTGCACTGTAGATATATGATATATCATCCACATAACAAAGAGAGAGAAATTATGAGGGGAATATAAGACGTTGAAACTTGAGAATATGCGACTCTATAACTTTGTGTCCAAGAGAGAAAAGAAAAGAGAAATGAGAGGGCGACATTAGATATTAAATTTAGGGTTTACTGGAGGTGATCCGTGATGTTCAATTGTTAAAAAGATTTAGATCCATCTAACTATTATCTAATAAATTAAGTGGTAGTGAACAAGAAGTCAAGAATCAGAAGATGGCACAATTAGAGCTGGCAAACAAGCTGAAACCCGTAGGTAAACCCGTGCCCGACCCGTTAAAACCCGAACCCGGCTTGGATGGGTTATAAACAAGCCGGGTTCGGGTTAGAGATATGGTGGCTTGTAAGTAAACGGGTTAACCCGTGCCCGTCCTGTAAACCCGCAGGTAAACCCGTAAACCCGTGTATAATAATTATTAATAAATTACATTTAATTTTCACCATTGGATTATGTTACATACTTAATCCTATCCCTACGTTAAAGATATAAATACTCTAAAAACCCTAACAGACAGACAGATATTTACATTTCTTATTCCTCTTTCTTTTCTTTTTTCTCCACCATCTTCTTCTGCGGCTGCGGCTGCGGCTGCGCCTCCCTCTCAGTCCTCACTCACCGAGTTCTCTTCATTTTCATACTCCAGAGGGAAATCTTATTCTGAAAGATTTGAAAGAAATTGATATATTTGTAACTGTAAGCTATTTTCTCTCTATCTATCACGATTCACGTTGAATTTCTGTTTTAGTTTCTTATTCTAGTCCAGGGTTTGATTTTGGGTTTCTATTATACAATATTACCATGGTTCTTTGAACATGAATACAAATTATTTGATGAAATGCCGATTTTATCAGTTGGAACGAATTGACTTAGTTTTTTTTTTTTGTTGGTTGGTTTGAATTTTATTATGGATTGTTAAGATGGGATTGAGGGTTTATGGTGAATTAGGGGTTTAAGGATTTTAGTGGAGTTATTGGATAAAACCCTAGAAAGGAAAAGTAGAATGATATTGTTGATTTTGTCCTAATGGTGTAATTATCTTGCCATTCCTATATGAAGTTTCTGTTGCTTTTGGAAGGAATATATAGTTTTGATTTGGATGGATGTTTTTATTAGCTCAAACTATGTGGTTTTAATTAGGGATTTGCTTATTTATGTGATTGTGTTTAGTGCAAGCAATTGTCTCAAAGCCAGTAGCTATGATTCCATGAAAATGTTAGGTTTTATTTTAATTAGGGCATGGATACAGTTGGTTCTTTACATTTTCATTCATCTCCAATGATTGTATGCTTTGTTTGGCAAGACCTAGTGACTAGTGTTACCTTGAAAGAACAAAGTGGGGGTTTATTTTGTGAAATTCCTTGCTTGCTGTTTCTTTGTTGAGTATCCAACTATCCATGACTGGGTTCTGGTTGTTAAGGCTTAAATTGTGTTTGTTAAATTCAACAATGGAGCATAAAATGTTGATGTACTACATGCTTCAGGCTAGTTTCATGTATTCAAGATAATAATGTGTATGTTGGATAACTGGATATCATCTTATTGTGCTCTCCATTTGTGTTTGAATTGTGATAAACTGATAATGGTACTGTGAGTCTGTGACTGTCAATTGAATGGGATGCAATGCAAGTAAGTAATGACTAATTTTTGAGTATTTGACCTATTCTTTGTGGCTCCATCCAGGTTCTAGGATGTCAAGTGTACAAGAACATTATAACGATGTTATGAGTAATGATGGTGCGGATGATGATGTTGAGATGCTAGATTCTGTGAATGACTATGCAACTGTTGGTTGTGCAACTACACCAGTTTCAGGTGAAAAAGAACATAAACTTAGATCTGATGTTTGGGAATATTTTGATCTCGTTAAATGTCAAGATGGAACAAAGAAGGGAGTGGGCAAGGCTTGTAAAACTGGATATAAATATGATAGCCAGAGAGGTGGAACCTCATCTATGAAAAGGCATAAGTGCCTTAAGCGTGACTCTAAGGACATAGGGCAGATGATGTTAGCTGCAAAGAATGGCAAGCTGTCTTCCCGTGTACGCATAATTGATCAGATGAAATTGCGAGATCTTTTTTCAGCATTACTCATTGCAAGAAATGTCCCATTTTCTTTGGTGGAGTGGAAAGAATTTAGGAACATATGTGCTTATTTGAATAAGGATGCTAAACCAATATCAAGGAATACTGGGAAAGCTGATGTTGTCAAAAATCAT
Source organism: Papaver atlanticum (assembly GCA_023531105.1). Taxonomy (NCBI): domain Eukaryota; kingdom Viridiplantae; phylum Streptophyta; class Magnoliopsida; order Ranunculales; family Papaveraceae; genus Papaver; species Papaver atlanticum. The sequence continues at coordinate 439,518 of JAJJMB010017752.1, read as the reverse complement.
AAAGCCCGAAAAGAAGGTATTCGAAACAGATTGAAACTTGCTCCAGGTACGATTCAGTTTAGAATTTCAAATCCTACTGACCCACACCATATGTTTTGTTTTATACTTTTATATATGAGTAATTGATTATGATAAGATGTGCTGATGTGTATGACTTATCCTTACAGGTAGGATGTGTTTAACATCATACATGTGGACTTCTGTTACGACTACAGGGTACATAATCTTAACTGTGCACTTTCTTGATCAAAATTGGGAGTTGAAGAAGTATCTTCTGAACTTTTGTGAACTTCCACCACCTCATACAGGTGAAGCACTTACTTGAGTCTTGAGATCTTTTATTTTATTTGCATGTGATATTTTACTTAAGTCTGGATTCTGCTCAAAAAGCTTAGATAGGTCTGGTTCTGCTCATAATATGGTAATTTAAGGCCCATAGAGTTTAGTAATTCATAAATATAACAAACCGGGTTCTGTTGAGAAAGCTCAATACTGATTCATTCAGTTCTATTTGGCATTTTGCATTACTACTCAGTTTCTAGTGTTGTAGGAAGGTTGATCAGTTTCTTACCTAGAGCTAGTAGTGGTGAATATAGTACTACTCAGTTGCTAGTGTTCTGTTTTTTTATTTTATAAAAACTCTTGGAGATAATTTACTGATGGGTTTGTTGCTGTTGTAGACTATATTAAAGCTTATGATTTTCATTGTTGAAGTATGGTGAAGTACTTAATTGGGAGTTTAACTTTTCCCCTTTCCACTACCTCATACAGGTGAACACCTTTCTGACAAGCTATTTGCAATGATAGATGATTGGGGAATTGAAGACAAAGTATCCAACATCACCTTGGATAATGCTGCAAATAATGGAGCTTGTGCTAGAATTATGCAGAGTAGACTTGTTACAAAGAAGATCTTGTTTAACAAGGGAAAATACTTTCATGTGCATTGTTGTGCTCACATCTTAGCTCTTATTGTAAAAGATGGACTTGTGAAGATTGATCCAGCTGTACTTAAGATAAGAAAGTCAGTGAAGGCCCTTAAGAAGTCCCAAGTAAGAAAGCAAAAGTTCTTGGACATTGTTAATACTTTAGGAATGTCTGCAATAAGAAGAGGTATTCATCAAGACGTGAAAACAAGGTGGGTTTCCACTTTTCTTTTGTTATACTTATACAGTTAGAGAATTGTATTATTGTTTATAATATTACTCACTGAAACTGAATGTTTGTTTTATACAGGTGGAATTCAACTTATCTTATGTTAGATAGTTGTCTTGTTTATAAAAGTGTTTTCGCTCATTTGAAGGAGGTGGATCCAGACTATAAAGACTGTCCAACTGATGAAGAATGGGAGAAAATTGAAGTAGTCACAAAGTTTCTCAAGACGTTTTATGATCTCACAACTTTATTTTCTGGTAGTAAGTATCCTACTTCCAATTTTTATTTTGAAGGAGTTTGTCAAGTTCAGGTGTTATTAAAATAAGAAAGCACAAATGAAATTGAATACATTAGGGACATGGTAAAGGAGATGCAAATTAAATTTTACAGTTACTGGGAGAACTTGAGTTCTATATTGGCTATGGCACTTGTGTTAGATCCTAGATTGAAACTGAAGTATCTAAACTTTGCTTACTCCAAGTTGTATACTGATGTAAGACAATTAGAAAGTAAAGTTGATGATGTGCGTGAAGATATGAAAAAACTTTATAATGAGTATTACACATTGTCAAATTCAAGAGCTTCTGGCAATGGAACTCAGAATATGGGTATTCAAATTGGTGGGAATTCTGCCCATAAGGGAAGTGAGTGGCTCCAGGTAATTTTAAAGCTTACTTATGAAGTACATGTGGTCTTGTATTATTTTCTGTTTTAACCAAGTGCGTTTCTAAGTTGTTTGGTATCTTCTCATAGAAGATAACTAGTACCTTGCACTCACTTCTTGCTTGTTTCATGCAGGAATATGCTGCAACACAGGAAAGTGGTGGTGATCTGCAATCTGACTTGTTAGAGTTGGATCACTATCTTACCGAGAAATATGGATGTTCTTTAGATAAACCATTTGATATCCTAATGTATTGGAAGGCCCAGTAACATCGATTTCCAGTACTTTCAAGAATGGCGGGGGATATTTTGTCAATTCATATTTCAACCGTCACTTCGGAATCTGCATTTAGCATTGGTGGAAGGGTAATTGATCGATTTCGCAGTTCCTTATTACCTGAAAATGCTGAGGCGGTGATAACAACTCGTTATTGGGTTCATGGAATTGGTAAGTGTGCCTAAGTGGTGCATAAGTCAGTAATTTTCCATTTAGGTGAATGTCTAAATTTCATATATAACTTTGACTGTTTTTATCCATGTAGGAAAAGAAGATTTGGATGAGGACAATGGAATTATTGGAGAAGATGTATTAGGATTTGAACTTGGTGCAGTGGAGGATGGGACAGTGGAGGATGGGGAAGTAAGTTCTTATGCGTCTAATTAGTATGCGTACTTCTTCATTCTTCAATATATAGCGGGGTAATTATGCAAATTCCATGTTTTTGACTTGATTCGTTTTTTTTTTTTTTGATTTATTTTTGCTTGAAATTACAGATTCTTATTGAATAGTTGGAGCAACTCAATTCAAAGATAGACATGGAAAATGAGAATGTTTTTTTGGACAGACAGTTACTTATCAAAGTGTCTCCACATTTTGTATAGAAAAGAGATTGGGGATGTTTTCTAGACAGTTGTCACTTTTTTTGATTAACCACAATATATATTTTGTGCAGGAAGTGGTTATTAATATCTTTATTGTTGGACACAAAGGCACAAAGTACAAACAATGGTATTACTACGGTCTTGACTCTTGAAGGGTATTTTTCTTTGTTGAAGATATCATGAACTGATGAAGTATTAAACTACTAATGATTAGTAATTTAGTATATTGTGCAAGTGTAACTGTGTTCCTTTTATGGTGCAAATGCAAAAGTAGTGTCAAGTTTTGCAATTTTCTTGATCCTTTCATTAAGTTTTTAAATTTTGGTGTGAATGTGGCCGGAAATAGATCAGAAATCAGAGGAAACTCTGTCAAATCGGTTTCTGGCGAGTTGACTAACCAGAAACGGGCTAACCCGTGAACCCGCAAGTTTTACCCGTTACGGGCACGGGTTGAAGAAATGACCACCCTTGAAGAGTATCAACCCGCAGATTTTGGCCCGTGTTAACTCGAACCCGTGTAACCCGTAACAGGCCAACCCCGACCCGCCCGTTTGCCATCTCTAGGCACAATGGTCGTACTCCTGTATAAACGAGCAAGGTGGCATGAGTTCGATCCTCACCTGGCATAATTTTTTGGACTTATAAAATAATTCACAGCTTACATCCTAGGGACAACCCGCAACCCGCTAGGGATGACCCGCCTAGGGTTGGGGTTGGGGTTTTGGGCTTGTTCATGAATAGTACTAGGGATGGGTTAGCAAGATAGGGCCGGGTTAACCCTAGCTTGGCCCGTTGACAGCTCTAATTTGCTCTATTCTGCCACAAATCTTCTCCATAGAACCATACGTTGACAGCTCTAATTTGCTCTATTCTATCGCAAATCTTCTCCATAAAACCATACCAGCAGGATATATGGACGAAGGAAACAAAAAGTAATAGAAATATTAATAGAGAGATGTTCTGATGAAAGAGTAAATAATTTAAGTTAAGCTTTTAGCATCCATGGACAGACTACCACAGTACCGCCTTCATCTTCTTCCTTCGCTGATTTATGAGTTTGAAATCTGTCATGGATGAATTTACAACACAGTCTGTATCAGGTTAAGTTGACCACCTATAGATCATGCCTCTTTGATATCATGAGTTGCACACACACAACTCAAGTATACAATGCTTTTCCTAACCGTTAATTTTTATGACCATGGTTTTTAACAATACACGGCCAAAATTATATATGTTAACTTTTGTGAGAGATGTTGTGATGAAGGAGTAAATAATTTAAGTTAAGCTTTTAGCATCCATGGATAGACTACCACAGTAACGCCTTCATCTTCTTCCTTCGCTAATTTATGAGTTTGAAATCTGTCATGGATGAATTTTACAACACAGTCCTTATCAGGTTAAGTTGACCACCTATAGATCATACCTCTATGATATCATGCCTCTTTTATGACCGTGGTTTTTAACAATACATGGAAAAAATTATGTTGACTTTCGTCAACACAAAAGGACCAAAAAGTGATTTTTGAGAAAGCAATCTTTCGGTTTGACCCTTTCCACCACCGTTCGGCGTCACGCCTCGGCTACGATGTGGTCGGGCCACTCTTTTCTTTTTTACACATAGGACTTTTAACAAAGTTTCTTTTTAAACAGTTTGATAAAGTAAAAAAAAAAACTGCTTATAAAGATGATCATATCTTCCTAAAAAAATTATATTTATTTCATTTCTATCATGTGATAAACTTTTTTTTTCTTTTTTTTTTTGAAGCATGTAAAACAAATAAAATAACTAGATAGATATTACACGTGGATATCTTGTACCCACTGAATCATTTGTAATAATTTGTTTGATAAAAGGTGGGATTGTTGGATCCCATATTGTTGTCGATAAATTCCCCGTTTGGCTTCCATCAGTTCCGTAGTTAATTTGCTAAACCATCTGCCGCTTGATTCCCTTCTCTATAGTTGTGCTGAATAACACACTGTGGAATTTGTTGCAATTTCTGTTTTATTTCGGAAATCATTTTCCTAATATACCATGGGGCTTCTATGTCGGTTTTTATTAAGCGCATCAAATTTTCCGAATCTTTTTCGAAGATAACCTTTGTCCATTGTCTTTCTATCGCCATCCTTGAATCCAAAAGAGTTTCCCACGTTTCAGCTGCTAGGGCTGTAGTTATTCCTAGTGGTCGTGCTAGAGCTATCAAAATATGAAAACTCGAGTCCCTGCAAATAAATCATGCGCCCGCCATTCCTAGGTGTCCCCTTGTAGCCACATCCGTGTTAATCTTTAACCAGTCATGTTCAGGTCTGCTCCATCCTGCCAGTATTATTTTTGTTGATCTGGTATTTATTGTTGTGGCTGCAATAGGTGGATCTTCAGGTAAACTGGGGGTATTACCTTTTTTGCCCATTCAAATTCTTGTTGTTGCCTCCAAGTATGTGCCAGAATGCTATCCGAAGTTGTATGGTAATGGTTGAAAACCAGATCATTTATGGATGTCCAGAGGGTCCAGAAGATAAAACAGAAAACTGATATTGATGGGGTATGTTAGCTTGTTATAAAACCTGTGAGATGGTTGATTGGTTGTTTATGGAGATAGGAGAGAAGATATTGGCTTGGGTTGTTGATATAGAAGCTAAAATGTTGTTCCAGGTAGTTGTCGCCATTGGGCAGTGAATAAGCATGTGTTCTGCTGTTTCTGGTTCATTATTGCAGCGGGGGCATTTGTTGGAGTAGGTGAAATTAATACGGTGTAAAATAGAATAGGTCGACAGACCTTCATTTATAGCTTTCCACAATAAAAACTAATTTTTTGGTGGACAAGGTAATTTTCATATAAATTTGGTGTGTGGGAGGGAATTTAGGTTGTGATGGATGTCTTGTTGAATTAGACAGTTGTAAAGTGGCAGTTGTGTATTTTCCAGATTTTGAATGTGACCAAAGGATTTTGTCTTGAGGCATGTTTTGTGGAATGTGGATATTGATAATGTGTTAGAGTGCATGTGGTCGTAGCTGGGTCAGTTGATTGTGATTCCAGATACGGGTGATAGGGTCAATGAGATCAGCCACTATTTGGATCTGGTAGCATTGGATGGGATCAAGGTTTTGTACATGAGGAATCCAATTTGCTTGGATAGGAATGTCCAAACCGTTTCCGTTTGATGGAATATGAATTGTTGAATTATTGGGATTATTGAGGCCATTTGTTTCCATTGCGGGCTAGATGCTGAAGGAATTGGAGTATTTCCTTGAAAATCGGTTTATTATGCAAATGTTTCTCATTGTATAATCTAGAGCAAATGGAGTTGGGATGGCTATGGATATTCCAAATTCTCTTCATCAATAAGGCTTTATTGTGATGGCTACTTTTCCGAATGCCGAGACCTCATATAGCTATTGGTTTGTTTAGTTTGGACCATCCTAATGGGTGTAGTTTTCTAACTGATGAGTTATGTCCCCAGAAAAAAATTCTAGTTATCCGATTTATCTATTTATGTATGTGGGTAGAGAATAGTTGTGTTTGCATTAGGTGGTTAGAAGTAGGTAATAAGGAGGTTTTGATAAGTACTAACCTTCCCATTTGATTAAAGCATTTAGTCATCCATCCCTGAGCTTTTCGTGCTAACCGTTGAAGGAGAGGTTCAAAAATGTGACTGGATTTTCTTCCGTGTTTGAATTGTACTCCCAGATATGATCTCGTCCAGCTGATGTTGTTGCAATCTTGGGTGATGAATTATTGTGGATTTTGTTGTGTTGATTTCTTGACGTGTTGAAGAGTTGTAGGCTTGAAGTAGTCTGTGAAGGTGGTTATTGCTTTCTCGCGATTCCTTATAAGTAATTAGCAGGTCGTCCGCATACATCAAATGCAGGATAAGCTTTCTGAGAAATATTTAACCCTCTCACCAGATTCTGTGCTTCAAGATTTCCCAAATTTATTGAAAGGATTTCTGCACAAATTATGAAAATATAAGAGGATAAAGGGTCTCCCTGTCTGATGCCTCTAGTAGGGGTGATGTATTTGTTTAGGGTAGAATTTATGTTAATTGAATAAGTGACCGAAGTGATACATAACATGATGTAATCTACAAATATGGTTGGAAATCCCATCTTTGTCAAAGCTGTTTTGATGAATCCCCAATCTAAGCTAACATAAGCTTTCTTGATATCCAGCTTAAAGAGCAATTTTTGGATCTTTGGTGAGAGGAGAAGATTTAGTGTGATGAAAGAGTTCTACTGCAATTGTTATGTTATCATGAATTGATCGTTGCGGGACAAAAGCACTCTGATATGGACTTATTAAAAATGGGAGGAGCGGGGGAATGCAATTTACTAATATTTTTTAAATAACTTTGTAGACTACATTGCACAGGATGGTTGGTCTGAATTGGGAAGGCTTTGATGGGTGCTCTATTTTTGGGATGAGGGTGATATTGGTATGGTTCATGAGAGGATGAATGTTTAGGTTGTTAAAAAAGTTGAGGACCATGGCTATTAGATGTTGATGTGTTGTCTCCCAAAAAACTTTAAAATTTTGAAACGAAATTGATATAACAATTAAGAGCGAGCGCTAACTAGAGTGCTAAACCGAGAGGGGAATAACATTTCCCATAATCAATATACATACTCAGAATGAATATTAATATTTAAGTTATCAAACTTGAATTATTGAATTATTGATAGTGTATACTCATTGATTACAATGATTTAGCCCAAGGATATAGCAGATTCAACCACTTTCCTATTTATCCCAAGGGTATTGCAGATTCAACCACTTTCCTATTTAGCCCAAGGATATTGCAGATTCAACCACTTTCCTACTTTCTCTCATTTTGCTAAAACTCCTCCGTTTAGACTTCCAACTGATGATAGTCTTGTATCCGTGTGACAATCTCTACGGGGACATTGCAGATTCTTTATTTCATATACATAATAAACCATAAATTCGGTTAGCAAGTATTCACTCATTCTCAGCCTTCCAAAATAATTATCCGAAAACCCAATGGAGGGAGTAATAACAAATCAGGAGTGGTGTGAGATTCTAATTACCTCTAAATTAAAGTGGCCAGATGCGAGCTACTACTGAATGTAGTAAACCATTTTCTACACTTTCACATTTAAATATGGGTGTACTACCTTTTTTCTTCTTCTGTGTACTGCGAAGTCAGAATACACAAAAAATTTAAGTTAGTTAAACGACAAAAACGGATGACTATGCATTCTTACCTCTGCTATAACTATCTTGTCATGGCTAAAAATGAGTTCAGTAGAGAGATTGGGAGCCAGAGACAGATAGGAAAGCAAGAAACTGGATGTGCATGATGGTGTGGAGGGTGATTGTATTATAATAATAATACAGACACAACTCTTTTCATTGAAGGAGAAAATGAAATGTCCCCAGCATATACTTGCAGAGAATCATTGAAACGGAAATGAATACGATTATCCATGTGTGAATATATTCTGGAGTCCTATATATACAAATATATAAAATGAAAGGTACCCAACATATACATTTGCACCTGACTGGCAAATTCGTGCCATAACAGAACTTGTAGCAATCAATTCTCTCGAACAACTCAGTACCCATCAGCTCCCATTGCCGCAATCATTAGCTCACAAACCCAATAATAGGAGTTAATTTTCACAAACCCAATCATTAGCTTGCCGTAGTGCAAGTTGTGCAAGGTTTGACAAGCCGACATAAAAACTATGTTATATTTTTTGGAGATATTCTCTAGTCGACCCGGTACTTACTACTGGAAAAGACTTTGGATTTGGATTTGAATATATATATCCTAAATCCTGCATACATTGCCAAAAACATAAACAACAGTTTAGAATTAACATAAAAAGAAAGGGAACAATTGCAAACAACTAAGATTATGAAGCTAACAGTTGTCTATTGCAATCATTTTTAGATAGTCTTTTGTTATTGCAGCAATAAGTAAGTAACATGTAATGCTGCAAATACTACTTTTGAAGCGCTTACATATATATAGTAAATTGTTGTCGCAATTGCAACAGATTCACACATTCATAAGATTTTTTACAACAATATAACAACATTACATAGTGAAATTGAGAATGCACAGTTATTGCGACAATAATTTTAAATATGATAAAGTTTATTGTGTATTACCTTCCTTTCAGTTTTTCACTATGAAGGCATCAAACCCTCAGTCAATATCTCAACAGAACACTTGAATTTTCCAGCCTTCACTTTTTTTCTTTGTCACAACCTAGATTTTTGCTAGAGTGAGAGAGAAGTACTCTTACCCATGGTATTGATCTAACCAACTAATACTACAACCACCAATTACCGAAGGGTTATCAATAAAATATGAAACACAAAACAAAACCTAACCGAGTGACATTAAGAAAAATCTTGTAATGCACACTCTTTCTGAAGACATCTAGATATCCGCTCTAGGACGACTAATAAGATTTCCTAACATATATGACAACTAGATAGCCACTTTAGGACGACTAATAATTTTTCCTCGAGTATATTAATGGTTATAAAACTATTACTACACCGTCTTGTCTTAACAAAAATGAAGTTATACAAAACCTTCGAACAAAAAATGAGACTGTACACATCCTTGCTAAGCTACAAAAATGTATTATAAGCTTAGGGGACAAACTAACAGTATTCTCGAGGGAAATATCCGCCCATAGTACCATCTTTAACCCGTTTACAGCAAGGCAATTGCACCCAAACTGTTTTGTTACAACTTTTTACATATTCTGATATTGGACAATGAACTACAGATAAATGGCATCCCCTTAGAGTTTATTAAGACATCCAAACTTGTTACAACTTTGTACAATAGGCAATAAATGGCATTAAGACATCCCCTTAGACCTAATAAACTACAGATAAACAATGAATTCGAGACATTAATTGAAGTTATAGAGTTTATTCACCTTGATTGTGTAAACCTTGACACCTTTGCTACTATTGTCGTTGATGTAGTACTGAAGATACATCTTTATATGCTTATAGTGATTGATTATCTACTGCCGTCTTAAAACCCTTGGATTTTTGAACTTTGATCACATGGGTATGCCAAAACTGAATGAAGTATTCGAATTTAGAAGTGTTAAAAGCTTACCTAGCATAAAACCCTAGATTTCACGAACAACTTCTACTTCAGATTCACGATGAAATAGATGATAAAATCATCCCTTGACAATAATTCTATTATCTCTTCTAGTGATTGAATCCTCGTTTTGTACGTCTTAGAAAACCAAATCAAAATTCAATACCATTAAATTACAACGAATAACTTGGTTCATATTACCGTGACTAAATATTAATCAGATTAGGATTCTGAAAATCAGAGAAGAGAGAAAGAAAATAGGTTTACGGTTTAGGAATAGGGAGTGTATTGGTGAATAGGGTTTAGCCGGTAGGAGCAGAGATTGAGACGCAATTCTTGTTTTTTTTAGGTCTGCAGCTCGGTGGATACCAAAATATTTGACATAGTAAAGTTAGCCCTGTGGTGTTATTGGACGAAATATTGATAGTGTGAAAAAATAAAAGATTTTTATTAGTCTACATATTTTTGGTGGGGCCAGAAACTCTGCTTATGTTAGCTTGTTTTGGAATTTGAAGCACTCCATCAGACTAAAAAAAAATATGAATCAACTGCTAGAATCAAAAAAATATGAATGAACTGCTAGAATCAAAAAAAAAAATACACTGCACATCTGAAATTATGAATGCAAGAGATACTGCATTATCAATTCAACATTTGCAAACCAGTACTCGATGCATCTATAAAACTATTACATTACATAGATAACAAAAAATCAAATAAAACATTACTTCGCAGTCGGCACTAACTAGTAGTAGTTTCAGCACTTGATCATATTACACAGCACATCTGAAATTATGAATGCTGGAGACAAACAGACTGCATTACAAATTCAACATTAGGAAACTAGTAGTCAGTGCATCTACAAAGCTTACATAGATAACAAAAAATAGTACTCAGCAGTTTTGTTCAGCAGCAGTTGATCATCATGTCAGTAAAGCCACCTGCATGATTATTCAACGCCTGGAACTCGAAGTCGATCAAGTCAGGAAAAGGCTCAAACACAATACCACCATCAGTACTAGTTGGACGACCACCAAAGGGAGGAGTCCCTATGTGATGAAAAAAAAACCAAAGATGTCAGTCACAAACTTTGTGCAAAAATAAATAAAAGAATTTATAATTTCATGAAATCTAGAATCAAATCAACATAATCAAACAAATTGATCAAAGAATTCCTTCATATATATTCATACAAACAGATTTCCAGTTCAAAGTAACTAAAAAAATTCATTAGATCTCCTTCATATATATTCAAACAAACAGATTTCCAGTTCAAAGTAACTAAAAAAATTCATTAGATCGGACAAATGATTCGGACCATAAACAATTGCAGTAACAGAAAAACGGGTGGAGAAGATGACGATATCTGGGTATACGGGTCGGATCCAGATCAACTCAAACCCGAACTCCGTCCATGTCAGCTACTTTACCGACTCAAAACCATCACTGAGTCATCGTATGCATCATAAAAACCCTGTAAAAAAACAGAGCACGGATAGACGACCTACAGTTACTCTAACAAGTAGAGTGCAAGTGCTTTGCACGTCAGCCAACCATAGTTTTTTTCACACTTATCTTCCATTTTGCATAAGTATGACACTACAACCCCTGTTAGGCAATGGTGTTTCTCTTCCTTCTGTTAGTTTAATTATTACTTATTAGAATGAGGATTCACTGATTGATGTAGATTATATAAATCTCAATATTTTCATGTTACAAAGATATAGATGAGGACTCCCACTGAATAACTGAATTACAAACCAAGTAAATACATTTTTTCACTTTGATAGACTTAAAGTTGAATATCTTCTCAAGCATACAGAAAGGTTATAAAAAACAATTGAAACACGCATTTGCGGCTAAATAGGTTAAGCTCTGACCATCTACACTTTAAACCTGCAAAAAAATGGAACGACAATTCCATAATATCATCCAAAGAATAAGTGTGATTACTAATAAAGATTTGTACGAAAACGAAGAAATGGGAAAAATCATCTAACTGTACATAAGGACCATGATAATATAGGATTCCTAATGACTTGGTTTGATATAATCACTATTAGAAGATTCGTTCTGAGTTCAAATAGAGTTAAACACACAATAAACTCTGGCCAGTATAGCCATAACCCTATAATGCATCATGTGCAAAGACCCAGAATATTCCAACTAATATTACACTTAGGCGAAAAAAGACTCTGAGGATTAATTTCTATTCAGAAGAGTAACATACCTTGTCTCAGCGACCATAGTAGCTGGAGATAGAAGAAGTCTCGGTTGATGATTACTGTTACAGCCTTGACGAAAATTCATTGTAGCCTCCTATAGGTCAGCTTCCTACATTCCAAACCTGCGGTAAGTGACAAACTTTCGTTTCCATTTGATAGTCAAACTAAGATTATGTACGGCAGAACATTACCTTAGATTTCAACCGAAGAGTATATTACTTGCCGCAATATTACTGCAGAATCGTTCTTCGTGTAACGTCCACCATCGCCTTATATAAAGTTAAGAACGTAAGTGTTTCAACGTGAAGTATCAATGAGAAAAAATGATCTCTTCTTATCAACAATCTTTCTAGTTAGAAGCAAATTTTACATGCAATGGCATTTACATAATCAAATAGTATAGCAAAACAAAAACAAACGGCATTCTCTTATAGTCCCATTTCTACATGAGCATTAATCACAACCAAAAATCAATGAAGAGTACTATCATACCTTTCTGCACTCCCCAACCTATCGTATGCTTAGAAAATATCTTCAACTAACTTCTCACAATTCACAACAAAATTCTTATCTACATGCATATTACTCCACCGAAAAAGAGAACAATTAAGAAACAGTAAAAGCTAACTATTAAGTGACCATCTTTGGAAATTCAATCTGAAAGAATGACTAATTGCGAAATAATCGAACTGAGTAGAAGAGACTCTAACTATAACAATTCATACCCTATTTTGCTAAATACAAAACACCCAAATTGAAGCAAAATTATCTCAAATTACCTTCTAAATTACCTCCTTAGAATTGAATCATTTGTAAGCAAAAATTTGAACATAATGGATTGATGGGTTTTTTTTTTTAGGATTTTACTTAACTTGCAATATAATTGTAGAGAACAATTTGTATAGATGCTTAAATAAAATCAAAATAAAGTTCAAATTCCACATTCATAGATAGGATTATGTTTGAAGTCAAGATTCTGCCAAAAAATTTCAAACGTAATGGATTTGAAGCAAATTTTAAAAAAGATCCAAAATTAATGAAATTGTTAAATGCATATACGCGACACTAAATGTTGAAATTGTTGTCATTGAATAACAAATCCTTCAACACCATTTCATAAACACTAATCAAACAGAAACAGTAATCAAACAGAACCCCTAAATTTTGTAGAACCCTAGAATTCCATATTAAAAAATAAAACAATTCTAACTTTAGGAAGTGGACATACCTAATCGAAGAAGAGAAAAACAATCGATTGAATTCTTGATCTCCGTCATTAATTGTTCGAAACCTAGTCGAAGATTCAGTTGTTGGGTTTTAGATGTTTAGAGAAAAGAGAGAGGGAAAAAGAAGAACGACCGAAAAGAAAGGAAAAGAGTTTTTGTTTATGTAGATAAGTTGGATCCGACGGCAGTAATTGGAGATGGACATAATCCAACGGGCTAAAATAAAAATACGTTTGGTGTACGAAAAGTACGGAGGTACACGAAAGGTACGGCGGTAGCTCTCATTAAAGGGGGGGAGATGTTAACAAAATTCAAACTTTATCCAAATCCGTAACTTAATTTCATTCAAATCCGTAACTTAATTGATCAAACAAAGCAATCAATTACTATCAAAACCTGAAAGGGAACATACGTGAGAGGTAGAATTGAAATACAAAAGGACATTTAAGCAATTCATAAACACTTTTTGCTGGAGAAATCAGATTATTAAGAATGGGTCTTGGTGAAAATATTGATTACTATGTTGATTGTGAATATCTTCTTCTTCAATAGATCTGATGATGATACACATCCAGTGATATCCATTTCCATCTCATTTAACAACCAAGTTTCTTTAAATTTATTCTCTATAGAATCATAGAAGAACATGAAACAACCCCTTGATTGGATATCAATTGATAAAATCTTTTGATCTGATTAAATCCAAAGAAAATGACGATGGAGATGAACAAAAAGGTTTTATTCTTTATTTGGCCGGTTTTAGAGAGAGACAAAGAGAAGAAGAGAGATGAATATTAAAAAAAAACTGACGATTAACAGAGGTAAATGAGTGATGTGTTTCACTTATAACGTGGATGAACAATACGTTACCACGTTGCCATAGTTGAAAACAAAATTGTTGACAAACGACAACAATATTGTGCTGCTGTGCACTGTCAAGAATGCAAGTTTCAAGTCACATACTACATTGGCACTTGGCAGCGAAGTGAATCCTGCAAATTCCATGCATAATTGTGTTCCTTTATGTTGATGTGGTGAACGTCTCTTTCAAAAATTCCTTTTGGTGTGCAAAATTGGAAGCTTAATTTGGAAGTGTCATAAGCCATAAAGGGAGAAATGCTGGAGAACAATTCTTTTCGTGTAATTGTAGCATCTGTAATTTGATTAGTAGATAGGCTGATAGTTCGCGTGAGACGGACCTTAAAATATTAGGATCGCTGGACCGGGGGAACCTCACTTTCGGCTAAAACGTGATGTTTAATTTTGTGGAAATTGAATATATGTCCTTGGTTCTGATGGACTTCAAATATATCCTTCTTCACAATAATTCTATCCCTGACCTATTAAGAGAAAAACAACTATTCCAAATCTACCCTATTCTTATATAATCAAATCTAATCGTTATTCTTTAAGAAAACCAAAATCGTTTCTTTTTCATTTTTTTCTCCTCTCGATTGATGCTTAGACGAAAACTACACCAGCACCATCCTTATCGCTTCCACTACCACCTCTATCTTTATGGCCACCACAACAGCCAGTAGCACCATCTCCGCCTCTAGTATCAACAAATTTAACACGTTTTTGTGTTTGTTTTTCAACTTTATATAAAATTCAAAATCAGATTCAAACAGATCGAGAACAGATTTTGGGTTACGATTATAGATCGAGATCTGATTTTGGGTTACGATTTTAGATAATTTTAGAGTAAAACTTCTTTGATTTATTGAATAGAGAAGTAATAATGATGATGGTGGTGGTGGTTCTGGTGACGACGACGGTGTAGGAGCTATTATCTAAATCTATTTTATGTTTTTGTTTTGAGATTTAGGGTTAAATCTGATACTTTTTGTCTACCTTGATTCTCTTATTTAAGTTTCTGCTAGTGCTAATGTAAATGGTGATACATACCATTAATTCTCTTATTATCTAAATCTTATTTTGTCTACCAAATTCAGTAGTGGTGGTGGTGATGGCAGTGGTGTGTGTTGGTAATAGATTAAGTGGGGTTGGTGATGTTTTTGGGGTTGGTGGTGTTTTTTAATAAATACTGGTGGTTCCGGATGTTTGTGGTGATGTTGGTGGTGGAGTTTGAGTGTGATTGTGGTGGAGATTGGGTATGATGTTGGTTGCATTTGTTGATGGTGTTCCAGGTATAGCAATTGTCCTTTCAGTAAACCTACTTACTTCAGTTTTTACGGGATCAACTACTGTTGTTGATCCAATTTATAGGAACAACTGCTGTTGTTGACCCAATTTTTTATGGGATCAACTGCGGTTGTTGATCCATTTATGGGATCAACTCCTGTTGTTGACCCAATTTTTTATAGGATCAACTACTGTTGTTGATCCTTTTAACTCCTATTGTTGACAATATTTCCTTGGATTCATGCTTGTAGTTTAAATCATGCTTGTAGTTTCATGTAAATTCCTTTCAATGTTGAACTTGTGGTGCAATGGTAGCATGACTGACTCCATATCAGATGATGCGTGTTCGACTCACGCCAAGTTCACTCCATTTACATGGATAAACTTTCATTGTTGATCCAATTTAGGGGATTAACTACCATTGTTGATCCCCTAAATTGGATAAACTTCTTTTGTTGATCCTTTTTTTTTGGATCAACTACCATTATTGATCCCCTAAATTGGATCAACTTCTATTGTTGATTCTATTTTTATTTGAATCAACTACTGTTGTTGATACAAAATATCTGAACCAATAGTGGCGGTGGCGATGGTGGTGGCGACGGCGGACTAGTGATGGTGGCGGCGACGAACTAGTGGTGGTGGAGGACTGGTGGTGGTGAAGGAGTGGTGGTGGAATATTAGTGGTGGTGGCGGTTGGTAGGTGGTGGTCGTTGAACGGTGGTGGTGGAATGGTAGTTGAATGTTGGTGGTGGTGAAGTGGTAAAGGAAGAAATTTGTTCCATTTTGAAATAAATAAAAATATTATATGGGTGAGGGTATTAAATTAATCTAATTTTACATGGATAAGGTTATTAAAAAGTAGAGACATATTTATTGTTGTATAAGAATATATTTATTGGGTTTCAAAAGTAAGGACATATAAATAATGTACCATGTACCCTTTAGTTTTTTTTTTTTTTCAGTTGGATAATAAAAAGTAGTTCTGGTGATCAAAATTCAACATTTTACTTCTTGCTAGGTTTGTTTCTTCGTCGTCCTTCCACTGCTCCAGCAGTCATCTAGTATAATTAGCCTAGGAATATTAAGCCACTGATTAGCAGAACTGTAATTAGAAAAACCCGTAAATGATGAAGGTTGATAATCAAATTTAGGTTTGAGTGGAAGAGAGGGAGATTCATTCAACATAACCATATCATCTTCATTACAACCCTTTGCCACAGATTTTTTCTTCTCCATCATCAACTTATCAATTCTCTCTGAAATCACACCAAACATGGGCTCCAAATTCCTTTCAATCCTTTGAATCTCTTCAACAAATAAATTATTCAACTTATGATCATTAGATTGAACTTCTTGGTTCTCCTCTTTAAAATCACCATTGCACAATTTCCTCATCTTGTTATCATTAGTACATATAGAATCACCCATTTTTCTTTTCCCTGCTGTTTTTGGATCATAATTTATGTAATCATTCACAATCTCTCGACACTCATTAGGTTTTTTTTGGTAGTATCCTAACCAATCCATCCCCCTTTTTTACTACATTGAACTCAGATTTAACATACAATAAAGCCCTAAGACCACATAAAGTTGTTAATTCATGAAACATCTTCTCTACAGTCTCCATTTTGTACTCAAAAACCTTCTTTTTCCCTTTTTCGCTCAGTACAGTCTTCTTTTTCTTACGCCTACGTTTATCCTTGCAAGAAGAAGATGATGATTCTACCTTAAACTCCATTTTTTTTCTTCAATTTCTACTTCTGAGTGTATTTTTTGTTTCACAGAGCGTTGTTGAAGATGAACAGAAAAAAGCAAGAGTTTTTTTTAGCAAGTACGAGTGAACAAACCACAAAGTGTTGCTGAATGATGAACAGAGGTTAGATACTTATAAAGGTGGGAAACTTAATCCCCAAGTGTTTCCATCTTCCAAAAATAAATCCGGCCTTAGTTGTAATTTTCTCGGTAGTCTGGTTTCCATAAACATGTCGGAGACCATGGTCAAAACGCGTTGACCGTTTTTTTTCTTTTCTTAAAATCAGGAGACTTTGCATGTATTTAATCCTGCGAGGATGACTGACCGACTGACTGGTGGTGGTGAAAGTGAACACAACTCGTTTACAGTTGCAAGAACATCTCCAAGAACAATTTAGCAGGCATGTCTTTAATGAGAGGAACTCAATAAAGTAGTATGACTACTTTGGAAAAGGTTAACAAGCGGTAACTGTAATTTCATTTTTGATTAATGCAATTTAGAAAATCTGACTTGAGACTGCACAAGTTAATTGCGGATTTATCTAAAGGATGGGTCTACACAATAATGACTTCCAAACATTCAACACACATATGCTATGTTGTGTTAGGCTCTAGGAAAGGCGAGACGCCAAGCCCTTCGCCTAGGCGCCCGAGGAAAAATTAGAAAAAACAAAAACTGTACACATCTTGGCGCCTAGGGCGACTCGTGCGCCTAGGGCGCCTTTCACAGCATTGCACATATGTGATGGAGTCGAATTAGTACTTGTTTCATCATCTTCCATTAAGAAACATTGGGGTGTGAAATGCAATTTCCGCCACAAATTTCATCAATTGGGAAATTTTCAGGTACTAATTTAGTGTTTTGGTTTAATTAAAGATCAAATTCCATAAGACCATTTCATTTCAGGTTCACAATCTTGTACTAAACCACATTTTGAAATCAATCAAATGTTAGATAATCTAGCAGCTGCACTAACTATGAACCCTAAACATAACAAAATCTCAGTACCCCTTTTCCCATTAATCACTGTTGAAATATGAATCATCTTTCTTAGAGAGTCTTACCTCTCTTTTGTTGTTTTATATTATGTTTATTAATGACTTAATATTTTCAGTTAATGTAGAGAATAACTAGAATAATTCTAAGAAAGGTAAGGTAATAATATCTCATCTATTACACTCCCTTAGTCGGAGCGGGAGAAGAGCAGACGCTCAGACTAGTACGAAA
>JAJJMB010017752.1:378752-416132 GCA_023531105.1 Papaver atlanticum | reverse complement strand
AAAACGTTATGCAGCGTACCTTGATTTGTAGTGAGGTGCGATGTGGCGCCAGTATCCATATAGAATGCATCGTCAGGTGGCTGAAGACTCATGGAACTATACGCCTCTGCAATATCGTCGGGTTGGAGAAGTTCAGTGCTGGGAATGAGGAAAGCTTGGCCACGGCCAAGTCCAGGTAACCTGCCGCGTTGTGTACGCTGGTGATGTTGCTGTAGAGAACTGCTGTTGCTATGCGGCCTGCGGGGTGAAGACGATGGTTGCCAGGATGGTGCTGTAGGGTACGGGCAAGGGGGCAATGGCCAGTTTGGTGGCCAATACGACTGGTAGGTGTGCAGGCGAGGCATAGTTGGTGTTGGCAGTTGGGATGGTTGAGCCACTGTGTTGCTGTAACTGGAGGCAGGGCGAGGACCACGTCGGCCATTGGTTGAACGATTTGGCCGCTGTGTATTACGATTTGAAGAGTAGGCAGCAGCAGCATCCAGTGCTGTAGGCGGAGCTGCTAGGGTTTGTTGGGAACGACGAATCTCCTCCGTACGAAGTTGTGATCGAGCAGTATCAAAACTTGGCATTGATTGTTGAATGAATGAGGCAACGGTGTTGTATTCCTCCGGAAGGCCATTAACGAGTTGGATAACCAATCTCTTCTCATTCATTGGAAAATCAAGATCATTTAATCGATCGGACAATGATTTTAGCTTGTCACAGTAATCATCAACACCAGTACAATCAACAAATTTAAGATTAACAAATTTACTTTCAAGGGTTGCAGTGCGATTACCTTTGTTGTCTTGAAAAAGCTTCTTAAGGTGATTCCAAATCTCATGAGCAGTGGTGCCAGATTTGATGACGGTAAGCATTAAATCTTTGGCCATGGTAGAGAACATCCATTGGCGACAGAGAGCGTCCAATTGTTTTACGGTATCTGCATCAAGATCTGCTGGCGTTACTGATCCGTCAATGAGAAAGAGGAGACGGTGAGCTTGAAGATGGAGTTCAAAAAGAAAAACCCATGAAGAGTATTCATCCTGTTTAATGTCTAGGAGAATAGGGATTAAGGATTTGATGTTTGTGACAGCAAACGCCGGATGAAGAGGTTTTTTATCACCAGCCATATGATTTTTTATTTTATTTTATTTTTTTAGAAGAAAAATAAAAATTTTGAAAAAGAGAGAATCGGATCGAGGTTAGGATGATACCATGTTGAAATATGAATCATCTTTCTTAGAGAGTCTTACCTCTCTTTGGTTGTTTTATATTATGTTTATTAATGACTTAATATTTTCAGTTAATGTAGAGAATAACTAGAATAATTCAAAGAAAGGTAAGGGAACATCTTACCTTTAATCATCTCCTGGAGGAACATCTTCAGCCTCTCCTTCCTGCTACTGTTTTGGATGAGCTTCAGCTTTGTCACCTTCTTCCTCTTCTTCTTCTTCTTCTTCTTCTTCTTCTTCTTCTTCTTCTTCTTCTCCTTCTTCTTCTTCTTCTGCTCTCCCCATCCTCTTCACAGCTCATCTCTTCATCTTCATCTCTCTCACTCTCTGAAGAACTTGAACCATAAGCAGCCCCAGTACTTCCTTCATCACCAGTAAAACAGTCGTACTCCTTCTGAAGATCAAACAAACT
Source organism: Papaver atlanticum (assembly GCA_023531105.1). Taxonomy (NCBI): domain Eukaryota; kingdom Viridiplantae; phylum Streptophyta; class Magnoliopsida; order Ranunculales; family Papaveraceae; genus Papaver; species Papaver atlanticum. Next base: position 414,506 of record JAJJMB010017752.1, on the reverse strand, counting down.
CCGTAAATAAACTACATAATTAGGGTCAGAATCAGGTTGAGATTCTACTAGTCGGTTAATATCTTCTGATCCCCTTGTATCCTCTGGATGAGCCAAGTGATATTCAATTCTTTCAGTTAGAACTTGTTCCTTCATTTCTTCAGTAAGCTCAACCCTAACCCTCTTTTTTGAAGACATTTTTTCTCTCTAAGTTTTTGTTCTGTGCCAACTACCCTTTTTATTGCTGAACCGGTGTACCTATCCCTCCCCCTCTTCATTAAATCCTGCATTTACTTCACCTAACTGTATTACTTCAGTGCAAATGATGAAAAATCCACTGCATAACGCAATGCACTATGGGGTGACTCCACTACTTGTGACAAATAGTTCGGCTGTGACAACTCTGGTGTTGCAAATGAGCAACAGACCGCCATTGCATGAATTTCGAACCACTGATACTGAAGCTAAATGGCAGAAATGCAAATTGAAAAAGAAAACTTAAGCTGTTCTTGTTGCAATTTCACTTCATTATTTATATCTGTTCAAGGTGTACAGAAAACAAATCCACCCCAAAATAAAGAAATAAACACTATTAAATAAAAGAGAACTTATAACTTCTTCTAATTCCGCAAAAGAATTTCATGACCTGTTTAGAACATGCTCAACTATTTTAAAATCAACATAGACAGAGAGAAACAGATTGAATACAATCATTTGCACCAATAATATACACAACAGTTTTTATTTATCTTCTCCATTTCTGAATAGAATGTTGTTTCCGTCGAAACAATTCGGTAAAACAACATGCACTTAGGTGGAGAAGCTCTGAATACTCCTTCCATTTCTTTTCCCCCTCGCATTTTCATTGTTAAACACTATAAGAGCATCCACAGTGAGAATATGCTAAACTGCTCTCACAATTTATTCCGGCAGTTTCATTGTTAGACACTTACACTATGAGAACATTTTGTGCCGTCAGTGGTTTATAAGGCTCGTGCGAATGTTAAGTGTTATATATCAGTTTTGACTTTTAAAAGCTGCACGAGATTTTATTCTCCGCGTAGGTTTACAAGTGGTTGAATTTTTGTGGGGTTTAAAAAACTTTTGCAAGTGTGGCTTTTGGGGGTGTTTGTCTCTCTCCCAGTAACAAGTTTGGTAGAATCAACCTAGTCAAAGTTCAAATCACTGCCTGCTGTTCAATATTCATTTGCTGGTGGTGCTGGTAGTTCCAGCTTGCCTCGTTCTTATGGCTCGGCTTCAGGCTAGCCGATCCTACTGTATATTTATCTACAAGGAGGTCCAAGATTTGGTTCAGTCGTGCAACCCCTTGCTCTTATTTCTGAGGATGTGGACCCCACTTTCGACGCAGATTCTTAGCGCTTCATCAGCTCATATTGGGGCATATGACGTGGTAACACAACATGGTTCTGACATTGATCCTGTTGTGCCTTCATTTCCTTCAACAATTGTTTCAACCGAACCCATTTCTGTTGATCCCTCTTGATTCTATGAAAGATTCAGGAGCCACTGCGCAGCCATAACCTGAAAGTTTTGGCACAGAGCACTTGGACACTGGTATGAGAACCCTTTAACTACTGAGGATGTGATTGAGAAGTACCAAATTGTGGCACAAAAGTTTGAAGACCTTGTATCTAAAGATGTGGCACTTCAGGGAGTTATTGTTGAGGTTCCTGAAATTATACTTAGATCTGTAAGCTGGGATGAGGTGTAGTGGCTGTGGCCAGTAAGGTTTTTGAAAGCTTATGTGGGGATGCCTCGAACAGTGCTCATGATGCTCAGATTGCAATTATGGTTGCTATTGGAGATGTTTTTAAGTTTGTTGTGGAGGAGCTTACTAATTGGGTGGTTTACTCCGATGACGAGTATAAGTTCAGCACAGATATTATTGTTGGCCTCATGCGTTCCAAGCTACTGAACCTCGCAGAATACAGTATGGGCTTGACAAAGCTTATGATGCAGGACGGAGTACAACTGTTACGGAGTTTTCAATATCTCTTCTGAAGGCCTTAGTTACCCAGGAATCTGGAGTCGGTGTCTCTTAGCTCCACAATCTCATAGAGGCACTGGCAAAGCCTGCTATCAGACCTGGATCCCCTGAATCTTCACCGCAGCTTGTTGAGATTTCCGGAGATGTCTCTCCTAAAGCCCCTGCTCCGTCAGGTTATATGGTTAGCAATGGCGAGAAAGCGTATCAGTCTAGAGACAGAGTGGCTCCCCCTATCCGTTTATCTGTAAGTAGGGGGAATGGCTACAACGTTGTTGAGTCTATGACAGCAGATCCGCTTGGCTTCCGTGATCAGGTTTTGATGCTTTATAATGGTACCGGATCTGTGAGGCTACTGGTACAGATGATGCAGCTGTCACCCGTTCTGTGTCACAGTTGCAGCAAAGTGGACTGCTCAAAGGTGATGATATGACAGATCGTTTTTCCGCCTGGTCATGGAATTGTCAGTAACACACTGCTTGCACACGGATGGCTTTACTCCAGGCTCATTGTCGCAGCAATTGCCAGTTCTATCATTTGTTGCTATTGATATGTATCCAAACTTGTGTTTCTGATCCTAAAGTATTCTTCAGTGGATCAAGGATCAAATAAAAAGATTCTGTTGGTTACTGTGAGACACTCAAAAAGACGCTGATGAGAGAAAGATCGCATTAGGCCGTATTTCAGATTGTTTGTGAACTGGCTTCTGGATCATGGTTCTCCTGATCCTTTGGTTGAGGGTGCCAAGTTACAGATTCTGACAGCATTTGCAAATGCCTCCCATCCATTGCAGCCTCTGAAAGTTCCTGGTTTTAGTTTCACTTGGCTGGAGTTGGTGAGTCACAGGAGTTTTATCATTTATGCCAAAATTGCTTTACGGAAATTCTCAGAAGACTTCACCCTATTTCCAGCACTTGTTTGTGGATTTTTTGAAGTACATGGAGACGTATTTGCAAAATGCTGGAAAAGCTCAGCTTGGAGAACCTGTTCATTTTTCCTCTATAATGGCACTTTGCGTGTTCTGCTGGTGCTTCTTCATGTTTTTAATCCAGACAACGGAAACACATTACTTGTCCAATGGTGTCAGACTCTAGTAAAGAAAATTTTGTACTATAATCAACATTCTATCTTGAAGGACTTGGTAAAGAAAACTTAATGCATACTGTATGAGGAAAACACTGCTACTATCTGCAGCAAAAATTAGCTATAATTGAGGAACTGGCATCCTTTTGTATTTGTTTGTTTTTCATTTGTTTGGTTGTTATGAAGTTGATGATTTAACCCATTTTTCTTGTGGACTGGATGGAGGCCTACTATGTATTTGGCGTAATCAAACACAATAATTACCGGGCTAGATAATTGCCAGTTTTTCTCCAAAATTAAAATGTTTCTGTTCTGACCAAGGGGTAGAGAAACAGAAAGTACCGAGATTCCTGGAAAACACTTGACAAGTTTAACATAACAAATTAATTGCCAGTATACTGCACCAGAATCTTGTTTTATAATCTGGGTTATATAACATGATCAGCATAGACAGCGGTAGGTGGGCCTATGACCAAAGAAGAAGAGCGGAGCAGCTGCAAATTGGTGCTGTCTGGCAGGAAACACAGCAACTTGACAAACAAACCCAACATCCACGGGTTGCAATAATGAACGATTGAAGAATCAATGCTCCACAAGTTGGTCATTTCATTTTAGATTGCAATTTATAGCTTAGGAATTTGTTTTTCCATGAGAATGGTGCACCAACGAATTAGTTAGCTTGCTTTGGAGGATAACCTTTGCTTCTTTCCACAGATAACGGCAGAGATTAGCCCGATAGATTTATATTCTGTGAAAATCTTGTGTCGAATACCCATTAAGAGAATGTCTGTGTCCAGTATCCTAGAAGCAACATATTTCTTGTGTCTGTATTCCTAGAATGTCAGCAGAAACTTGTGTCCTTCACTTTTACAGGAGAAATAACATAAGACTTTATGACGCGTGTGGTCTCTTCTGATAAACTGCCCGAGTTGGATTATGCTGGTTCCATTCCAAGAGATTATCATGAAACTGATTGAAATCACTAAAAGTGTCAGCTCAAGTCATGAAAGTCCCAGAGGCAGGTGGTCGAAGTGGGTTCATTAGGCATTCCAGAGAGTATTATCTTCTCGCAGCTAGAAGTTTTGGAATTTGAAGCACTCCACCAGACTAAAAAAATATGAATGAACTACTAAGAACTGCTGGAATCAAAAAAAATTACACTGCACATCTGAAATTATGAACGCAACAGAGACTGCATTATCAATTCAACATTTGGGAACCAGTACTCAAGTGCATCCGCACATTTATTACATTACATAGATAACAAAAAAAATGATTCCGCAGTCGGCACTAACTAGTAGCAGTCTTCAGCACTTGATCATATTACACTGCACATCTGAAATTATCAATGCAGGTGACAGACTGCATTACAAATTCAACATTATGAAACTAGTAGTCAGTGCACCTACAATGCTTACATAGATAGATAACAAAAATAAAATTAGTACTCAGCAGTCAGCAGCACTAGTCTTTTCTTCAGCAGCAGTTGATCATATTAGTAAAGCTACTGCATAATTATTCAACGCCTGGAACTCGAAGTCAATCACGTCGGGAAAAGGCTCAAACACAATACCATGATTATCAGTAGTATCAGTTAGCACAGGAAGATTAACCCAATCCTCTTGATTAATACCATAATCAAACTCGTTCTCAAAAACAGAATTATAATTGAAAATTTCCGTAGATGATGAAAATTGACAATCGAATTTAGGTTCAAGCGGAAGAGAGGGGGATTCATTCCTCATAAACATATCATCTTCATCTTCATTATAACCATTTGCCATAGATTCATTCTCCTCCATCTTATCTAATTTCTCTGTGGCAGTATTAGTTAGACCAGGAAGATTAAGCCATTGATTAGTATCATAATCTAAGTCGTTCTCGGAAGCAGAACCATAATTAGAAAAACCTGTAGATGATGAGGGTTCATAATCAAATTTAGGTTCATTCATCATAACCATATCATCTTCATTACAACTCTTTGCTAAGGGAACCCTAGATTTGTTCTTCTCCATCAACTGATTTATTCTATCTGAAATCATACCAAACATGGGCTCCAAATTCCTTTCAATCCTTTGAATCTCTTCGATAGATAAATTACTTAACTTCTGATTCACAAAATTAACTTGGTGATTCTCTTCTTTAACATCCATTTTTCTTTTCCCTGCTGTTTTTTTATCATAATTAATGTAATCATTCACAATCTCTAGACATTCATTAGGGTTTTCTGGTAGTATCCTAACCAACCCATCTTTATTGAACTCAGATTTAAGATACATTAAAGCCCTAACCCCACACAAAGTTTTGAATTCATGCAATTTCTTCTCAATACCCTTCGATCTGCTCTTGAAAATATTCCTTTTCATACATTTATCCTTACAAGAAGATGATGATGATGATTCTACTTTTTCAGATTCGAAAAACCCATCTTTTATCTTCAATTTCTACTTGTGAATTTTTTATCTTCTACACAGAGTGTTGTTGAAGAAGATAAACTGAGAAAAGCAAGATTCTTTGTTGAGATGACTACTACTTATAAGATATAGAAACTTCACTCCCAAGTTTTTACAGCTTGTAATTAAAATAGCCGTTGCCATTTTCCCGATTACCCCTGTTTCTAAAAACAGACAGCTTCTTAAGAAGTCGGAGACCATTGTCAAAACGCGTTGATTTTGATTTAAACGCGTCGAAAGACAGAAGCAAATTTTTTTGTTTTGGTTAGAGATATGCGCTAACAGATCTTAGGGTTTTATGGTTACTTACACCAGTCAGGCAGTCACCAGCAGAAATATAAGGTTGAAGAAGAAGGAAGCTTTAGTGGAAGCTTTGTTATCAACCGCCAGATGAACTATATTCTAAACCTTCACGTTCGTCATTCGCCCACCTGTAGGCTCCCCTAGGGCCCAACATAGAAAAAATGGCACCTCTAGGGTCCATATAAAAAATCTTAGAACTTGGACACCGAATCATGGAAAATACTCACTTGACGATGAAAACCTCGAATGGTGAGAAGGATTTCGAGCTGGCCCTAACAAGAAATTCATTTCGCAACTTTCGAACGAGGCACAATCTTGCAATCTCATTTCTGGTATTACATTTGCCTGAGTGTGCCAATCAGACACACGCTGGCGTTTGAGACAGAACAGTTGGCGTTGAAGATACCAACGCGGGCGTTAGACACAAAAACGCCAACGGTCGATTCTCTAACGCCTATACTTTCAACGGTAGTATTTTCAAACTACAAATTGCTTCGACTGAATTCATTTCAGTCACACCACTCCTATTTCCTTCTTCTAAAACTCTTCTAAATCAAAATTTGTTGATACAATATGAGCGACATTTTAAGAAAAGCGGTCAATAGTGTAAAGAAGAGAAGAGATCGAAGAAATGAACCGGCACCGCGGCCTGCCACAGGTGTAGATTTTTCTCAAAATCGGGAAGCATAGTTTGCTTCGCTGAGTGTCGTTGTTGCTCCATCAATTAGTCCAAGGTCATGTGTCGGGGCATCAAGATCGGTCTGAGGATTATTTTAGAATGAGAGGTGGATTTTCGGACTTAAAGGCTGTTTATGTAGTTTTACCTCCTCAAGTCCGAGAAAGGGTTGACAGATATCCCTGGCGTGCGCTTTATAGTGTGAAGCCTAGAAGATACAACAACAAAATTCCGAAAACAGTGGTAGAAAGGTGGTGGGCGACGACGCATACATTCAATTTTTTGAATTTTGAAATTGGTAAGTGATGTAATTTTAGATAGTGGTAAGAATGGGTTCGTTCAGACTTGTGAAGATTCGAGTTTTTAAAATTAATAAAAATTATATACAAAAATATTACAATTGGTGCAAGAGGTACTGGGACTAAGGATTTAATTTTTAGAGTGAAAATAACCAAGACACTAGATTCCACTATTACACATGAATAAATGATGATAAAAATTCCAAAACTCTAATTATTTTTAAAATATCTTTTCTTAATTCACAAATTATCAAGCATACTCTCAAACATTAATTGTATCCCTTAAGCATAGATTATCTAACCAAAGCATAACCTATCTAATTGAATCACAACTAATTAGGAAAAATTATGCAAATAATCAAAATTCTGCAAAGCAGTAATTTGAGTGAATTATAAATTGCAAAATTAGAGAAAAGTAAAATAATTACCAATTATTCATGCAACAATAGCTTCCTCCATGCCTTGGTTACGCGAGAATTAGCTCATCATTATCATGGAAATATGCTCAAAATTCATCTTTATTAATGCTCAAAAATGGTTCACAAATGATGAAATAGGAGAAAATTGACAAAAACCGGGTTTGTAACACTTCTGTTTGTTACAAACCGAGCTGTTACAGAGAACGATAAAAATGAAGTGTTGTTAACACTGTCGCATTACGACCCTCATCCTTTTGTCGCTGTCACTGTTGAAGAACGACGGTTACCTTGCGTCTAATGTTCTTCGCGTTTATCAGCAGCAGCAGCAGCAGAAACCGAGTTCTGCAACTTGTGATTTCTTCTTCTCTGGCTCTTCTCAGCTCCCCAAACTCTCCACCAACCTTCCTTGTACCTGTAGAACTCTATTTATACTCCTAATCCTCCTTTAATCCGGCCATATCTCCCAAATAATCTTCATTTATCAATATTATTCTCCACGGCCAAAATTTCCATTTTTTGATCTTCCACGCGTTCTCAGCTGTCAACCTTCGTTATTTATTTTCTTCAAGAATCTCTGTAGTGCAACACACTCGAAACTCATGCATTACACGCCTCAAACTCGTGTCAAATTCACTTGAACCCGTGAAAACTTGTGTCCACTGTTTTGGATTGAAACACGTTATTAAGCCAAATTTGATCGGAAACAACACCCATACCAGCTTTCTATAGTCATATCACGTCTACCCATTAAGTTTCAGGGATTTAATCTCACTAAATCACGTCCAAAAATCGATCGAAAATCTGACAGTGAAATGAGTTTATTTTCCCGCCACAAAAATTATTTCAAACGATGAAGAAAGGTGTAGTGCCCTGAATCCAAAACGCGGGTGCCTTTAGCAGCTCGGCTGCCTTGGGGCGCCCTTATCCATTTTTTAGGGTGCCTTTAGTAATTTTGGTGGGTGCCTTTAACACTTTTTCCTGGGGTGTTTTCAACATTTTTTCGGGGTTCCTCCGGTGTATTTCTGGGGTGCTTCCGGTGCATTTCTGGGGTGCCTTTAGTACTCTATCCTGGGGTGTAAAGCACCACTTTACGAGCCAATTTCGTCGCAAGAGCTTATTTCTCTAAAAATACCTACAAAGACATAAAACACCATAATAAGTATAAAAATAGGTACTAATAATATATACAATAGAGATGAAAATAGACACATAAATGCGTCTATCAGTAAGCTTGTTTAACTTAACTTTAATTATATTTTTCAAATAATTATTAAATAATCAAAAGAATTAATCATAGTTGACATTATACTTGTAATATGAGTTACTCCCCTTGATTTGTATTTCATTTGTGGGATCCCAAGTGGAATGGGGGAGTCGCCACCATTCAACCAAGACGAATGGATATCAAATAGTAAATGGGAGATGCTTTTTCCATCGTTTATAGATTCAGAAATACGTGAAGATTATAAACAATTGAAAGGAGGTGGGATTAAATGTTCAGCGTTGAAGTATTTCTTTCTCCAACCCAGAAACCCAGAACATGTAGATGACTATCCTGAACTCGAAAGGATGTTTATCTTATAGGTACTGGGTCAGACATTCTTTCCAAACTCAACTTGTGTTGCTCTTGTTGGTTGGCTTCAAGCGTTAGAAGATCTTGACAAAGCACCAGATTACGACTGGGGATCTGCAATTTTTGCAGAATTGTACAGTGGGATGGATCAAGCGTCCATGGGCGGAGATAACTTCACTGGTTTCTGGGACATAATAGAGGTAAATATCAAAATTATTATTTTTAAATTTAAATAATTTTTATTAGCAAATGTAGGTTAAGTCAAAATACTAAAATTATGGAGTAATTTGCAGTATTGGTGGTATACCTACTTCCGTGTTAGTAAACCAATCCTTAAAGATGATACCCTTAGATTTCCAATGTTGGATATGTACATCTCGACCAACTTAGCGAAGGACACTGGCAGCGACGTCTCGGGTTCTAGTTTTGTTCAGAGGTTTCATCAGATGACTCGGAGCCACAACAACATCGTCTTTCACTCTTACATTGATTTTCCTCAGTATGGTGTTAATGATGGACAACGTATTCTTGATTATTCTCTGCGTAGAGTTTTTTTTTACACTCCAGAATCGGAAAGAGGGGTTTGGTACCTGGGAGAAAGACTGTAGTACCAAATGCATGGTATATATGCAATTGCAATTAACCCGCCACAACAGATGCAAACCTCTAGATCAAATTTTGAAAGGCTGAGAAGAACCAATTGGGAGAGGTATGAATTAAATACACATACGGATATTAGCGAAGCGCAGTATGTCAGATGGTACGAGTCGATTGCGAAGCCTGTAATTGGGACACACAACATGCACATCTATGGGTTTGATTTCCCAGGGTTATCACGCCTGTCCCATGATGCAAATATCTTTCCTATCCAACCACCTCCAAAAGAGCCATGCTTTATGACTTACCCCACCACAGGTGCAAGTTCTTTATCATCTTCGTCAAATATGCCCGAAATTCGTTGGGAGATGGCAAGTATTACTTCACAAGGTGAGCCAACCACGATCCCCATTGTTTCCCAAGCTGTGGAACGTGAATATCCTTACTACAATGTCACTACCAGTGAGGAAGAGTTGCGGAACCAACTGAACGATTTACATTAGAAGAATCGTCAAATGGAGGCTATACACTTGAATGTGTGTAGGAAATGGCACGATAACACAATGTTTGGATTGAGTCCAACTGTAAATGATGATGGGCGGCGGTCACAGTCTTATGATTCCACCAGGAGCAACAGATCATGACATGATAGTGATGAAACAGTGGTGGGAGAAACACAAGTACGACAGAGTTCTTCTTCACCACACATACGGCACAATACTTCACCAAAAACTGTGCCTGTATCTCAACCCCAAGTATTTCGGATAGATCCTAGGCGCATTTCATCATCATTCTCGCCCTACAACCCAAATGATTGCTACAATGTTACACCACCACCACTACCATAACAACAAACATCTTATATGCTTGGAAGACCGAGTGCTTTCCAATCGCCTAATGTTGTTCAATCATCTTTATCTCCTTATGGAAATTTACTTAATATGTTGGCAATTGGGTCTATCCCAGGTCTATCCCCAGGTCTTGGAGAATTCTTGACTCCAGAAGATAACAATGGGAGAGCTAGCGATGAGCGACGTTAGAGAGATTGTTTGTAATTTTTAATTCTACTACATTTGTAATTTTAGTTTTAAAAGTACGACGGTCTGAATTAAATGAAATTACATATGTTTAAAATTAAGCGTTTTACATTAGCTTCACTGAATTATGACGGACTACATTAGCTTCAAAGAAGGGGTTGAAACTGTTCAACACCTTAAGGATTTCGAAACATTTTTCGAAAGGAAAAGCCACATTTTTCCATCTTCGCCATTCATCCAAAGATCTTGTTACCATCTCAGCATCAGTTTCACCTCTCAGTCTATATCGATTGGCTTGTATGGTTAAAGCTACAAACTCACTTACTTCTTTCTTAATTGTATGAAAGCGATTTTCTACGTCGCATATAGCACGACGACTCGGATTACGGGTGTCACTGTAGAACCCGTCGTGAATAACCTCCCAGAAATTCACCCATGGATAGTTTGCTGAAGCAAGCTGAGTAAATAAAAAAAACATAGTTTCTGCAAATAGATTCATCTTCTTCTTTAATATACGGAGTGTGCCGAATTAACAAGGGCAGAGACATATTCAAAAATTGAAAAATTTGTTGAAGTTGAAGAATTTTTTTAAGCTCAGAGAAGAAGAGTAAAGAAGACTAGATATGTGAATGTGAATTTGGAGTTGAAATGGAGAGTATTTATAGAACTCAAAAATTATAGCCGTTAGATCACAAGAGTTTTAAGCCGTCCAGATTCAGCCGTTGGCGTTTCTGTGAAAAACGCGGCGCTTTAAGGAAAAACTCTGGCGAATGAGGTAACAACTGGCGTTGCAAGGACAAGCGCCAAGGCCGCCCGTCCTTCCACCACGCGCGCGCTACATGATCCAACTTTGTTGAGTCCATAGTGGGAGCAAAATGAACAAACTTCATTTTGTTCATTCCATAGCAAAATGAACAAACTTCATTTTTCAAGTTTGTTCATTCCATAGGAACTGATCTTACTACTCCGATAATTTGATAACCGAAGTTTTTTGTCCAGGAGAAAGTCCCGGGTAACTTAGAGATTTAATCTCATAAAGATTCTATCTCATAAAGTATGACAAAAGTTTCACGTCGGCATGCTTGCCTAGTCACCACCTGCACAAAGACATGAGCAAATCCTTGACACATTTCGCGCCGCAATTATTTTAGAACAGAGGATAGAGTAGTCACCACATCAATGGGATTATGCATTCACGACCATAATTTAAAACGCCCACCGTGGGGCTCGAACCCACGGAAAATGTATTTGTGCGGATCCAACCAATTTTCCTACAATAAGAGACTGCGCTTAGGTACCTTTCATTCCACCAATCAATAAACTTTTTCAAATTTTCTTCATATCTAATCTCGGTGATGGAACAAACCAAGGAATTCCAATCTTTTAGAAAACTTAACCATTTTTCGTGATTGGATTTGTGTTCTTTGTCCACTTTCTCTTGATTTTTTTTCTATCATCTTATTGTTCTTCCGGTGATAGTTGTTTAATGTGAACTTCAAGTGCTTCTTTCTTTGACTTCTTAATATCCGCCTTTGGTGGTTTAATAACCGCATGGATTATTTTATTCCCGTTGTATACAATGTGGAATGTGCAAAGGAAATTTTGTGCATCCTGGAAAATTTTGGAAATCGTTGATATTAATCTGTCATCATTATCGGATATTATGACCCTTGAAAGAAGATCATTTCCTCGGAAGAGTAACTTCAATTGGTTTAATTCCCAAATATGATTATAATCCTTCGTGTTTCTCATAAACACCAAGCTAACATGAATGTTACCCTATCCGATGTATGACCCACGATGTTGAACAATGGTATATGGTATTTTTGTCTTGTAAGTACAATCCATCATAAGAACCGGGAAGAATGATTGAGTCAATTGCGCCATCAACGGATGAGCAAGGAATATTTGAAGAACCTCCTTATCGTTCGGACCAATTTTTTCCTTGTGTGTATAATTGTGATCGGTTGCTAACTTTAGAAATTCTTACATAACCTTCTTGTCAACGTTCCCTTCTAATAGTGGCTTGCACACTATAAATTGTACTTAAGGAAGAACGTTTGTTGGATCCTTGGACTTGATGCCGAGTATTGGCTTGGTACGGTGCCTATTTTATCCAATCTTTCTACTTCCTTGAATTTATGAGGTTTAAGCTTTGCAACTAAGGAGTGCCCAACAAAAGAGTCAGGATCCGGATGGTTATGGCGACCGTTCCACACTTTACTTTTCCATACATTTCCCTTGAAATTGAACACAAGCTTGAAGGGGCATTCATCCTTCCTCGTAATAGTCTTTTATACCATATTAATCTTCTTTTCATATACATAATCCTTTTTCTTGTGGTTGTTCTTAGCGTACGACCCAGCTCTCTCACAAGTCATCTCAAACCTAATATCTTTTCCTTGAGTATTTCGCAGTAACACACACTTATTCTTGAGAGCCGTTTCTTTAGCCCAATTAATTGCCTCTTCTTTACCCTCGAATTCCAAATCAGTTGCATACTTATCAGAAGTATCTGGACCCAACTGTCCCACATGCCAAGGGTGTGATAACATCTAACAAAAAAAGAGGCATTATATAATTAGAATCGCTATTAGAAAGCCAAATATATGCAATGCCGACACAAATGTTGGCATTATCGAATAAAAAATAGTTGTGTCGACTGAACAATCGGCATAACGAGTGAAAGAATTAACGATTCCGACGGGAAATTTAACAAAAAGGAGCTTCTTCCCCGTATCTTACAACGGTCGGCATTGCTGTTGCAGATCCAAACAATATCGACAATAGAGTTGTTAGTCGACATTGGATTTTACATCCTCGACAATGTCGATTGTTGTTGATTAGTGGGAATAAAACTAACTGTCGGCATTGGTTTTTTGATGAATCCAATGCTGACTCAAATACAAAAAAATCACATCAATCACCTCAAATACACAAATACCTGATTATTTGGAGAACTTGTATCATTAGTTTCTTCTTTTCTCTTGTATGGCTCTACACTTATTCCCTCATTTGAAATTTGACTTAGGGTTTGATTTAGGATTTGATTTGGGGGGTTTTCATGGATGAAAGTTTCATTCTCTAAAAAAGGTTGCAATTGAGAGTCATCAAAATTAATGTAAGCACCTTCTTGTTGGTGACATGAGGATTTCCCTACATCAAAATCCTCACTAGAATCTCTCATATCACTCAAATCTCTCAAATTCCTTCTCCTTCTTCTTCTTCTACTCTCTTTATTCTATTAACTAAAAAGATAAAATCAATATCTAAAGTTTAATCTTAATACACTTGGGGGATACTCAAGGGTGATTTAGTCATTACTAAAAAAAAATTGGATAAGGGGTTTTTCAAATTACTTCATAATGTTTTTTTTAGTATCCCCCAATTTGTGGTGGTATCCCCCAATTGTGGGTTCCTCTTAAAATCAATATATTTACCTACTTACTGTTAGAGCATTGCTCGGTCAAACTCGCAAGCGTTGCTATCTCAAGCTTGTTGTCAAATTTAATTGATGAAAACCATATCTTGATTTCTAGTCTACTTATAGCTATGTCTCAGATTAGGAAAGAAGTGTGTAGTTGAGCATTAGACTTCACGGCGTTCACCATTTGAAGAAGAAGATCTACTGAAGCTTAGAGGAACTTCGACGACAAAAGGTATGGAGACTAAAATTTATCTATCACTCATAAGTTTGTTCAATTCTATCTACTAATGAGACTAAGTCGTATAGCTACATAGACTTTATGTATACTAGTTGTGCGGCTGTGTTTCGCACAGGCTCAGATTTATCATCCCAAATCAAAGTTAAATTTCACTCAGAAGCATGAATTGTCATTGTTGAAAAACAAACCTACATGAACTGATGCTAAGTTGGAAAATGACAAAAAAAATATATAATAGTTTACAATGTTCGGGACTTGTTCTAAAATGGATATGTAAAGGGCATCCTAATGAAGTTTGCAGGATTCCCATGAACAAACTTAGCAGGCAAGCTTTTATAAAAGGCTTTCCCCTCGGATATGTTTCTGAATCTTTTTCTCCTTGTTACAAGTTTGATACTCTTCATATCGCGACTATTAAAAATTGGAATGTTTCATAGTCAATTATTCTTACATTTTTGCCGTTTCAATTATCTGTTCTTTATAAAATGTAATTGTATAAAAGAAGAGTTGGTTATCGAAGCAAACAACTGACTTGGTGCCATGACTTAGTGAAAAAGCACTACGATCGACCATCTTCTGGTTACCTGTAAGCTCTTGACCATCAAGGTATTTATGATCTCCTGCAAAAACACTTTGAAACAGTCTTTGTCCTCAGCTGCCATGTACTAAGACTCATAAACTCTACTCTAACAGATCCGAAACCAATCATGTCAATATATCTAAACAGTTTAGATAGACCAAATTTCTGAAACATTCTTTGTCCTCAACTGCCATGTACTAATACTCATATACAAACTTTAACAGATCGGAAACCAATCATGTCAATATATCTAAATAGTTCAGATACACCAAATTCCTAAATATGCAAAATACAACCGATTTTGGATTTCTCTTACCAAAAAACATCAATGAATGCAACAAACTATCTGTTATTTCATGAACTTCAGGTATGTTAAGATGGAAGTACACCTTTGTAGCATTTATTGAAAGGAGAATTTCCTTGCAAAGTAGTTTGTAGGTCATTATAATGTGCTTGCTAGTAACTTCATCCATCATTAAAAGTAAGCAACTGGCACTCCTTCACAAAGGTAGATCAGGTCGTAATTACAACTTTTGACTGCTTACCCACACGGTGATTTTCAATTTGGCTATGTGTTAGTACTTGTACTACTCCGCTATCATGTGATATGCCATAAGACAACTGGGAAAAAAGAATTTTTTCGATTGTTATCAAAAATCCAGAAAAACATCGAGATTTTAGTTTTCATGGCGTAAGATATCTGGGAAGAGAAGATAAGAGAATTAGGGTGAGCACAGGACCCAAAAATTTGGGAAGGGAAGATAAGACAGTCTAACAATCAACTTGGTTAGGTTGTAATGAAAACCCAAAAACTAAAAAACCCAAACCAAAACAAAAAAAATTGATTGCCTTGTTCATGATTAAGTGTAGTTTTCTGGCACGAATTTCATGCAGCTCCTATGAGCCTCCTTTTACCTGAAAACAAAAAGTGTTTAGATTATCAGTTAAACAAAAAAAAATGGTGTACTACCGTAAAACCCTAGGATTTCATGAATAGCTACATCATAATCTCTGTTTCCCGTTCAGAACAGAAGCACATTCATCAAACAAAACAAAACAAAAAAAATCAAAAGAAAAACCCTAAACAAACTAAGTGGTCAGGTAACCGAAATCATCACCATTGTTATCATAAACCCAGCAAAACCCTCTGAAACTTTAGTTTCTTGCTGGAAGACCACAGAAAGAAGAAGGTATTTTTTTGGTGGGGTTTCATTAGAAGGAAAGGAAGAGACGGAGGAGGGTGAAAACCGCAAATAGGGTTTATATGTTGGTTCCGCGAGAAAAAGTACCGAATTTTTTTTCGAAACCACAAACTCCTTTTTCTGCTGATTGAGACTCAACTCTTTTTTTTTAAGGTGTGCTATTCGTTGGGCACAAAATATGTAAATATATGGTGCTCCCGTAAGAAATATTAGTGGTGTGAAAAATCCTAAGGTTTTTCTTGGCCAATATTTTTTGGTGGGGCCAGAAGCTCTAAGAAGAGAGCTTGATTCAGCTTTTAACCACAACAGAGAAAATTCATCTGAAATCATATTATATACATTGAAATTTCGAGTCGAGTTTATCTCGTTAATATAATTCTCGTAATATGAGTTTAAAGCTTAGAATGTTTCATCATCTACTTGATAATTTTAGTTATGAACAATTCATTTGTTGGAAACTAAATATTAAGTCAAGATGATCATGGGAAAATTACCTTGAACATCTTACATGATCTGTGTGAGACAATCATTTGATGTTAACTCGAGATGTTTCGTATTGATCAAATAATCATTTGAAAATTACTTGAAGCTAGTGGCATGTGTAAGATTACCATTGTCATTCTTCTAAGGATGTTTCAAATTGATTATCGAGAGTTTTAGAACTACTACCAAAGTATGGATACAACCAGTGGCGGAACCAGGATTTCAGGGGGGGGGGGGGGGGGTAAAAAAATAAATCGTGCCGACTATTATTACTTTTAGCTAGCATGATAAAGAAAGGGAGAAAAATTTAAGTGTGAAACATAAAATAAGGTTGTTACCCATTTTATCGCAAAAAGTGCATCCATCCTTACTTTCATGGTTGTCCGACCACTCCTCGAAAGCAACCTGCATTTTTACTATACCAATGAACTAGTCAGTTGAAAGAAAAAGATTAATTTCAACTGATCTTTCTTCCGAAACCTCATTACTTAAATCGGCTAAAGAGAACACCATCAGGCATAGTACAATTTTTTTTTCATTATATATATAGTAGCCTAGGTGATACAAATGTACAAAAAACATGGTTTACCAAAAATAGAAAACCATCGACCAGTATTTAGAATCTTAGATCACATCTATTCCTCTAGTCGTACTTTTCGATCCTTCAGAGAAATGAGCACATCACTTATCCGATCAATGATTTTTCGTGCAAGGTTCACAAATGGTACACTTCGATCCTTAGTAACATATGCATTTTATACAACATCAGGTACTCTTCGAGTATCCATTGCTTCAACTTCTTCATGTCCAAGGTTTACAACTAGTATTTCATGATTTCTAGCATTTGATGAAGATGGAAATGGAGCATTACTTCTTGCTGCTTCTTCTATTTGAGTAATTTGACTAGATTGAGGTTTGTAATATGTTTCCATAATAGAGCTCCCTCGCTTGGGATGCCCTTGACGAAGTGTAGACATTGTAAATGTCACCTGTACTGTAAACATAAAAAAATAAAATTTGTGTCACATAACAACAATTTTAACAAAATAAAAACAAATTCATACATAAGAAAGTTAAAATATCATTCAGATAGTAAGATATAGTATTAACACAATTCTAAGGGAACCCAAACCCTATAAATTACTTATAATCATCACCATGATCCTAATTTTTTAGCAACAATTTTAACAAAATAAAACCAATTTCATACATAAGTAATTTAAAATTTCATTCAAATAGCAAGATACATTATTAACACAATTCTAAGAAAACCCAAACCCTAGAAATTACTTACTAGATTTGCAGTGAAAAATTGAATAATTTCAGTAATCCAACCTTAGAAAACCATTAATCCTCCATCAAAATCAAACCCAAACCCTTAAAGTATCATTAAGTTCTTTCTTCCTAAAATTTCTAACAGTGAAACCTAATTAACTAAAGTCTAACATGAATCAAAATAAGAAAGTACTTACATAACTGAAGAAAGCGGATCTTGTGGAATAGTTTGTGAAAAGACGAGGGTACCCAAATATACCACAATCTTTTATTTTGATCACAATCTATACAAGACCCACTGTGTATAAACCTCTTGGAGCAACAATAACTCAAGGAATATTTCAACACAGCGTCCACTTGATATAGCGTTAGTCCGAACTGGCCTAACTCGTGAATTAAATATCAAAGGCAAGTGGAGAAAACCAATACACTTTGTGTGATTGTCTATGGATATGAAATCGAGACAATACTACAACAAAGTGATCACTTGATAAAAGGCACGGTGATAACCGAAACCAATGGGATCAATATTAAGTGCCCTGTTAACGTACAAAGTGCAATTTACTTTAATTATAATAAACAATTATAATGGGGAAATTAAAAGTAAATGGCACAACAAGATTTTGTTAACGAGGAAACCGCAAATGCAGAAAAACCCCGGGACCTTGTCCAGAATTGAATACTCTCAGGATTAATCAACTATACAAAATCTAAACCAACTTCGTATAGTTGAGACCAAGCAACTAAACCTATAGTTCACCTAGTTCCGTATGTATCCCTGCGCCTCCAACTTGCAATAAGTTACACACTTGGACCAATTCCTTTGGTTCGTATTCCAAATATTAAAGAAACAACAAATCTGTTTGGTAACAACTCTTTTCAATCAACGTGATATGAGTTCGACAAAAGGCTCTTCCACTTATCCCAATTAACTCCTTTGTCAGGTCCTTAGATCTATCCAATAACAACTACCAAAGTAATTGTCAAGATTTTGCAATCATTACTTTGAATCACAAAGAATTGTGTTGATGTCGATCTACTCAACTGATCAATCCAATCTATCACAAGGATAAACCGATTA
Organism: Papaver atlanticum; assembly: GCA_023531105.1. Lineage (NCBI taxonomy): Eukaryota > Viridiplantae > Streptophyta > Magnoliopsida > Ranunculales > Papaveraceae > Papaver > Papaver atlanticum. Next base: position 395,796 of record JAJJMB010017752.1, on the reverse strand, counting down.
TAGTTGGATCCTCTTTACCCGAAACAAGTATTGTGCACACCAAAGATTATGAACCCAAATCACAAATCTTCTTCGTCTTCAAATCTTCTTATATTTTCAATAAACACCTGCACACAATCAACTTGAATCACTTGTGATCAATCACACACAGAACGGAGTCTGTTAACAATGGATTATCACAAGACGTCTTTAGATATACAAACAGTCTAAAGATCCCCGTCGAAACTTCGATTTAGTTTGAGTGAATCTTATATCAGAAGAGAAGATTCTCAAGCATAAATAAACTAGGTGCAATCAAAGTTCAACAACTATTAGTCAACCAAATCAATTGAAAACTAGTAATAAACCGCAATTATCTAGTTTCCCACCAACGGTACTAATAGAGCTTCTCAATCCCAAAGAAGTCTTTAAACCGAGCGGCCGTAAGAGATTTCGCCTAATTAAGTTACTTTCCTCTCCGAATAGGCGGCTCCACCAGTAACAACATAACTAGGTAGTTTTGCTGGCTTTGAGGATTAGTTTGCTTGAAATGAAAACTTAGTATTTATAAACCAAGGAAGTTTGGACACCAAGGAATTTCCAAAACCGAAAATATTCTCAAGATATGCAATATATTTCCAAATTCGGTTTCCATAATTCCTGGAAATGCTTTGTCCAAATGTTGACCGAAATCTCACTAGAAACCTCCAATTAGTAAATGCACATTACTAATCTTTATTTTCCAAATATAAAATTAAAAACCTTAACTAAGAGATTCTCAATTTATTTTCGATCAGGGATTCTCCTTTAGCTATTAAGGAATATCTTTGAACAATAAAGGATAAGCGTTACTGCACATGTTCAAAGTGTGTCGACATCTTTACTTAGTAAATCCTTTTTCATATTTACTATCTTGGAACCGATTTTCCACACTTCCAAAACAAGTTTAGAATTGGTTCATCTGACTTCCAAGAACTATGTGATTGATTATCCTATCAAATCACCAAACATGGGTTTAACGGTTCTACCAAAACAAGTTTCGGTTCTACCTCCATGTGGGTACTAGAATTAGTCACGCTAGTTACAAAAACTTGGTTGACTAGGTACTAGGATCGGTTCCCACATATATATGGTATCTAACTTGTAAATTGGTGCACATGTTCATAGGATCGGTTCCCAATAACTAGAAACTTGCTGCACCTCTTACAAGGATCGATTTCCCTTTTGTGATCGGTTGCACCTCTTACTAGGATCGGTTCCCCAGTGTCTAGAGTTGGTCATACCAATAACACTAAATCGATCATACCATCTCAGGTGATTACTTAAGATCGGTTTCACTAATAAAAGTCATACCAATACAAAAGTCAGGCCTTGTGAATAGTTTTACCAAGAACATAACCGAGTCATGAGCGGTTATACTAAACACACATATTGGTAATTCAAAAAGATTTGCAATGAATAACAATACCAATAAGCCTAGCGATTTCACTTTCGATTCATAAAACAAGTTTATGAATTGTACTTCCTTTAAACGAATATAAAACATTGTTTCCTAGGATGAAATCTTCACCTCATACCCATACATAATCACAATAGCATTCAAACGATTATGTCGATGTTTTATATACGAAGTTCAAAAGATAAGCGTTATACTTCGTATTGTATTCCTTAATACTACGTCTAACTAAAGTATAATCATTCATAGCTTCGCAGTTATGTTTTCAATATGCACGACTTGAAAGATACGTTAGGGAATGAAAAAGTTCAAGTCAAATATTACTAACCTCAAGTGGAAGGATGATGTCGTCGTTGTAGCTCCTTACTTCTTCTCATTCTTCAAGTCTTCGCGTAATACTTGTAATGTCTCATATCCTAATACTTTCAAGCTAACATATACGAAGTTGACTCTAGCATATATAATCAAGTGACTCTTTAAATGAGTTTTGATTCACTAAAATATGACAACCAAACCTGACATACCAACGCTTGGTGGGTTCAAACGATCTATTCTCTAACAGTTTGCATCCGGAAATTGAATCAATTTCAGCTAAAGAAGGAACTAAACTCTCTGTTTCTCCTATACTTGTTCCTCTTATCTCACTTTTTACACTTTTGTGTGTTTTTGTTTTATATTCCATTCAATTTGCAAATTAAGTTAACCAAAAATCAGACGTGTGGGCTAACAACTAGGACATGGTGGACTAAATCATCCCAGTTGGTGGACTAAATTAGTAAATTTTAATTTTTAGAAGGGTAAATTGGGTCCGAAACTCTTGTTTGCGAATAGTGTCAAATGATTTATCTTTATGGGTCCGGAACTGTAGTTTGTGAACGGAAAAACTAGGTAAGGTCCGGGACGGTAGTTTGCGAACTCAGTGGTTAGGTTTTAAAATCGGCAAGTATGACAACTTGTTCACATACTCCGTATGCAAACTAAATTGTCTATACTCATGAACTCAGCTTCGTTTGCGAACTCTGTTTGCGAAGTAAAGTCCCTGAATCTTCAATGCCTTTAAGGTATGCGAACTCGTTTTGCAAACTGTGGCATTACATTCATGAATTGGTTCTTGTATACATACTTTGTACACATACAAACCAAGCCGAATATGTTTCAAATGCTTCACATATATTTCCATGAGATATTGAGCATTTGAACAACTCTCTTAAAACACATTTAGATACATTTGATCATCTATCAAATTGGTTGATTATCAGATTGAGTCTAGAAGTGTTTGATGAAAATAGCTGATCCAAAAGTGTGCATATGGCTAACTTCGGTTAATTGTTATTGAGCCAACTCATTATACACGTTTAGGTATGGTTCATCCATATCTGAATATAAGTATATTTCATTTATGTGTATCAAGCTAAACTATCTAACGGTGGAGATTGATTGCTTATTTTCTATGCAAACTTAGCTTGAATCTTAAGTCGGGTTTTCATCTAATGATGAATATTGATTGCTTTGTTAATAAGCTATCTTAGCTTTGATGGTAAGCAACCCTGATTTGAAACACTATATAAGGAGAAACTCTAGCAGATGGGAAATCTAATCCCGACATTTCCGTGTGTGCTAGTTGCAAACTAGAGTCAATTTCTATCTTAACATAGGTTTCCAGTTCTTATGAAAACCATTACTAGGTTTAAAGACTTCGCTTGGGATTCGTGAAGCCAGGTCCCACTATTTTCTTTGTAGTTGTGTATCCTGATCTTATTATTCTATCGTATTGAATTTAATCTTCTCTAAGATTATCTTGAGATTTATCTCCGATAGGTAAGATATAAAAAGTAATCACAACCGTTCTTCGTCTCAGACTTTTGTGATTCCGCCATAACTTCTTTTGTTAATCAGTTAGGTTATTATGAGGTGACTAATATTCTAGGCTGCTCTTCAGGAGACATAAGACCGGATTATTAGTTATGTTTCCTGTTCACCTTGATTTTTATCTAGATACGGAAACCAAAAAGGAATAGACTTATATGTGGGAGACAAATTTGTTTATAGGTCTTCGACTTTGGGTCGTAGCAACTCCTAGGCTATAAAGAAATTTAGCTAGGGGAATCAATTGCGCAGGGTCTTGGGAGATTCAAGAGGCGTAAAGAACGCGACTGTACCTTAATCGGTGTGATACTTGGTTAGGGCTAAACTACATTCCAGTCTGAAGTTAACTTGTAGTAGGCTAGAGTCTGTAGCGGCTTAATACAGTGTGGTTTTCAAGTCTGGACTAGGTCCCGCGGTTTTTCTGCATTTTCGGTTTCCTCGTTAACAAAATTTCTGGTGTGTGTGTTATTTCTTTTCCGCATTATATTTTCTTTATATTATTGAAATATCACAGGTTGTGCGTTGATCAATCACAGTTGATAAATCCGACCTTGTTTGTTGGATAGAACTTGATTGATACTTGGATATTGGTGGTACCATCCAAGTTATTCTCACACCAATCAGGTTCACAGACTCATATCTGTTTGATTACTGATTGTGTTGGGAAAGAGATAAAGATCTTTGATATTTTTCCTTGATCAAGTTTCATTAAGTTTTTGCTCTCGGAATTATATTGGAGTTTAGTCCATACAGATTTCCGGTGTGGTTGTTGCACCCCCGGTCCCCCGCGTTTTCACTTACCATCCTTTCAAACACTCCAAGAAATCAACCTTATCACTATTCAGAATGTCTTACACTTTTTTTGACAAATCTACTCAATATTTAGGACCATGACTCCTTCTGGTTGGAAATGTAGAAAGTAACCATCTTTTCTGGGCTAGCTAACGAAAATTAACGGTCACATATACATGTATTTAAAGTGGTGAAGGGATTAATCATGTTGATGACTAATCAAGTTTAACTTTTTCCTATAAATAAAAAGATTTTAATCCATTTGAGACACAGGTAGAAATTTGAGGCGGCTAAAGCTGGGCCAAGTTCAACATGCACAATTGAATAGATAGAACCGTTAGCGACCATGGAAGCAAAAAAGTGGACCAAAGAAAGACGACTAGAAAAGTTCTGTGTGGAGTGTACCATTGTTAGATTCCTCAGTCATGGAAATTAAAATGATATATTTGCCACATCGGGTGCGGCGACGGACATGGTAGAATGGGGTATATATTTAGCATGTATTTAGCAATTACCAAATTTAACATGTAAAACACCGCCTGAAACAAGGCCACACAAAAAAACATGTTAAAACACCGCCTATATTCTAGGAGGAGTTTTAACCTTCACATATACTCTACATGATGTGTTTAAAAACCCACCTTATATACATGATTGTATTCCATTGTGATGCGGTATGGTATATATATGAGGGAGGATCCATGGACAATCTTTTTTGTGTATTATCTTACAAGATTTGCACTAATTTTTCTACAGAGCCAAACTGCAAAGAATTTGAAGCTAATATTTTGGTGATATGTTCTTCTTATAGAGCTTGACAATCCTACAAAAAATAAGCACAATCTAAGACTATAACAACACCATTTACCACTTTGAAAATAAACCGTTAAAATTTAGATCAGTAGATGGTGATGTTTGGTAATTGGTATCTTTAATTGTGCTCGTTTTTTTTGTACGACAATAGAGCTTAATAAGAGAGTATCATTAAAATATTAGCTTCACATTCATATTCATTTGGGATATATTGGTGTAAATCTTGTAAGATAGTGTACAAAATAAGATTGTGGATGGATCCTCCCTCATATACCATACCGCTTTATATAATCACATTGGAATTTAATCATGTATATAAGGCGGATTTTTAAATACATCCTGTAGAGTATAGGTTGAGTTTAAAACTCCGTTCATTCATCACAATTGGATAGAATACACGAGGACAAGAACATAAACAGGAAGAAACAAAATCAAAATACAACAAATCGTAGACACAAGTAGACCAAGAAGAGAAATATTGAAAGAGCGTTGATGCACCAAAATTATGTATTTGAAAGAGACCGATATTGAATCAGAGAGATGGTTTTTGGATCGAAATCCGACCATTTTAATAAGTTGTCTTCTTGAAAATGTGCTCCAATTGGGGATCGATTTTCCTAAATCTTAGAGAGTGTCAGAGTGACGCCATAACTCGAAACCCTAGATTTTCATCTTCATGGAGTTCTAAAGGCGCTTGTTGGATATAGACGATGACCTTTATGTAACATCCATTATTAACTACCCAAAAAGTCAATAAGAACGTAAAGGGAAAAGGGAGGAGAGAGATGGAGTCGTACACTTATCATCCTCCCTAAACTTCTTCTCCCAAAACCACTCATTGACTAGTCAAATACCACCATTTTTCCTCCTAATACCTCTTTTGATACCTCGAAAACCACCTTCTGTCTCTCTGAAATCCCTTAATTCTCGACTATTTTCTTTATGGTTGTTAAGATCTTCTAGTTTCTTGGTTAATCTGATCTCTTTAAGTCCTTTTAAATACCTTTTTTTTTTCAATTTCCCTTAGTTTCTTAGGCGGTTTCGTTATCTTCTACAGCTGGTTTTCTTTGGTTCTTCCAGTGGATTGTTTCCTTCACCCTTTGATTGGCAAGCTTTGTTCTGTTTATGCTTATAAGCTGTTGTTTCTAGTCTCAAGTTCAAAAAAATTTAATCGTTTATTTAGTGAGTTTGGAGTTTGTTTAGGCCGTTGTTTTCTCTTAGCCCTCTAACGAGGTTGTCTTAATCTAGTCTTTGTTTCCTTAGAACATGAAGATTGATATTCAATCTCACAAGGTTGATAAGATTCTTTTCAAGAATGAGACTACCATGCCCTTGGTGTATGAAGATCTCCTTTGTCGTCTGTTTGACGACTTAAAGGTTATTGATGATGCTTATGAGAAACTGGTTACGGATAACAGCCTGTCTGCTTACAAAGATTTGATAAAAAACTTCCATGTTGTCGGTAATGGAAGTTCCGGTGGTAGCAAATTTGTTCTCTTCGGCGAAGTCAATTGCTTCGATATTACTAACGGAGCCGGGGTTTATAACAGTTTTCAGGCGAGTGAAGAGGTGGCCTCAGGTGACCTAGCCATCAGTCAAGTCTCTTTTGTTGACTTGTGTCTTGAGCTTGACTACATGGAAAATGGGCTTGTGTGGAATGTTATACCTTTTGGATTCTCTTCTATATGTAGGGTTTGTTGGGCTTGAGAATTGAAACCTTAGAGGATCTTACTGTCATGCCAATGAATTTGATGATACGATGTGGTAATAATCCGAGAGCTTCAAGTGACCTAGTTGATGGTCAAGTCAATCGTCGCCCGGTGCGGAGTCACATTGGTCAAGGCCATGGTCAATCTAGTCAAGTCAAGAATCGGTCGTGCCAAGTTAACTTCAGGCATCACCTGCAGAACTTTATAACATTAAAATTCTTAAGCACAGCTAGAAATGGGGAAAGTAAAAGGTATTCTTCTAATTATTCTTATTACAGTATAACGGTTTATGGTGTTCTTCACAATTGTTCCAATGCTTCCAGACAGATTAGGCTTGATTTTTATCTATTCTCACTTGAGTGCAAGGGTTTAAGTTCTTTGTCTCTTAGGATGTATGTCATTCCTTGTATGATTACATTGGTGGGTGAGTTTGTTTTGTGGTCTTACTACCCTGGATGTACGTTCATAGAGAGTATTATCACTTATTGGAATGTTAAAAACTATTGTTCTTTAGATAATGATGCAGAGAGACGGTTGTTCCCGTTATGATGTCTATGAAGTTTTCTACAAGTTAGTTGGCATAGGAATTGATGCTTTCAGGCAGATAAAACTTGACCTTTATATGTTCTCTCACGTTTGGATTGGCTTAACTTCTCGGTTTGCTAATGTTTGGATTTGTTTAACTTATCTGGGTCCTTGGTGTTCTGGAAAATGTTTTAAAGGAAAGGTTTATGCTTATTCTCGACATGTTGGTAAGGTTATTAGATTGGAAGCTCGTCTCTGGTTTCCTTCGGGATTTCAGTGGTTTGTGCATCATTTTCTTGGGATGGTGGTTTTCAAAGTTCTCTCTTTGAATCATTCTTCTCCATGGATTTCTTGGGATGATTTGCTGGTCTTCAATTTACTCTTATGTTGGCTATATCTCGCTGTCAGACCTTTAAGCCAGTTATCACCTACGGGGGCTTTTTTATTTAGCAGGATTAAGTTCTAGCCCATGTTGGTAGGCTTTATCAAAGGATCATGAGGGGTTCTGATAGAAACAATATGTGAAAAAGTCACAATATGTTGAATCGGTTTTGGTTTAGCATAAAAGCATATGTGTTTCGAGGTTTTCAACTTTTGCTTGCAATAGTTAAAAACCGGTTTTCAACTTTTGCTTGCAATAGTTAAAAACCGGTTTTCAACCTTTCTCTGGTAAAGGTTGGTTGTTGTTATTCTTTTGTTTTGCATAAAGATGACAACATGATGATATTTCGATATCAATTCTCCCTGGAAGAAGATGCAAACATATTGGAGAAGAGGATGCAAAATTTGAGGTAACAATCTTGTTAGTTAATTGTTTTCCTGTTTAAGAAAAGCCTGATTTTATTGAGTATATCTTTATTGCTTTTGGTTAACAAAATTTCGTTATAATTGATGTTTTATTCCATTATGTGTGTATGGATGTGTGTGTGATTCAATTGGTTCCGGTTAAGAAAAACTATTGTCATCTTGCTTTATTGTGTGGTATCAATTGTTTAGGCTTACAAAATTTCGGTGCAATTGCGGTGCTTTAATGTTTATGTTGTTTCAATTGCTTCCGGTTGAAGTGAATAATTATGCAAGTTGATTTATTTGGTTTGTATGAATTGTTTATGGCTTAACAAAACAAAAAGGTTTACGGGATGAATTGTTTAGTCCAGTTCGATTCCGGATAAGAGAAACTAAGTTAATTATGATCTTAGTTAGACTTATCAAAGCGGAGGTTTCGGTTATTCAAGTCTAATCGAATGCCTTAACAAGAAATACTAGTTAACTAACATTGTACTTGTCTTGTTTAAAAGTTAAAGGTCTAAGTTATATGGATAATTAGAACCTGATGAGAAAAATAGAGTTATCTTTATTTTGGTCTTATCGAACAAAGCGGTTGTATTTGTACAATCGGTTTAGCAAAGGGACTAAGGTGCTTAGTTGTTTTTTGGTTTGCTAAACTATTAGGGAAAATTGCTTCGGGAAATTGTTTCCTTGGTAACATATCAAAACAAATTACTTTGTAGTTTCGGTTTTGATATTGGTTATCAAAAATGGTGTGTGGAACCCTCGTGCTTAACTCTATAGGTTGCAAGTCTATTGAGATTTGTAAGATCCTTCCGGTTTGTCCTTTATTTTTTCGTTTCTTTGTCATTTTGTGACAAAAAGGGGGAGAAATATATGGAGTAAACAAGTGATACTGGTATTGATTTTATATTGATTAGTATCACTAAGGGAAAGGACATTGGTGCTTAAACGTTTATCTAACGAAAGAGTAAAAGCATAGACTAAGGGGGGGTAACATATCATTACAAAGGGAATAACAAAGATGTGCGGATTGAAAATCTACCTATCTCTCCTTTAGGGGGGGTATTAGCTTTGTTATTATAATGTCAACAGCGGCGTTTAAAGATTGAATGTATACAGGTTATTGTGCTGTTGAATTCGGGAATCAAGCATATGTATAATGAATTCTTGTAATTTGTTTATCCATATGATGTAAGAGTTTTGTCACTAAAATTGACAAAGGGGGAGAATGTTAGAGCATAGCTCGGTTGAACCCACCAAGCGTTGGTATGTCAAGTTTGGTTGTCATATTTTAGTGAATCAAAACTCATTTTAAGAGTCGCTTGATTATGTACTAGAGTCAACTTCGTATAGGTTAGCTTGAAAGTATTAGGATATGAGACATTACAAGTATTTAGAAGACTTGAAGAAGTGAAGAAGTAAGTTGCTACAACGACAACATCATCCTTCCACTTGATGTTAGTGATATTTGACTTGAACTGTTTCATTCCCTAACGTATCTTTCAAGTCGTGCATATTGAAAACAAAACTGCGAAGCATGAACACTCTAGATAGACATAGTATTAAGGAATACAATACGAGGTTTATTGCTTAACCATTAAACTTTGTAGATAAGACATCGACATAATCGTTTGAATTTTATTGTGATTATGTATTGGTATGAGGTGAGGATTTCATCCTAGGAAACAATGTTTTACATGTGTTTTAAGGAAGTAAATTCATGAACTTGTTTTGTGAATTGAAAAAGGAAATCACCGGGCATTATTGGTATTGTTATTCATTGCATATCTTATGAACTACCAATATGTGTGATTAGTATAAATGCTCATGACTTGTTTATGTTCTTGGTAAAACTATTCACAAAGGCCTGACTTTTGTATTGGTATGACTTTTATTAGTGAAACCGATCTTAAGTAATCACCTGAGATGGTATGATCGATTTTGTGATTTTGTGACTATACACAGTACTAACATGGAGGTAGAACCGAAACTTGTTTTGGTGGAACCGTTAAACCCATGATTTGTGATTGAGTGTTCTTGATCAATCACATAGTTCTTGAAAGTCAGATGAACCAATTCTATGCTTGTTTGGAAGTGTGGCAAATCGGTTTCAAGGTTGTAAGTATGAAAGAGGACTTACAAAGTAAGGATGTCGACATACTTTGAACATGTGCAGTAACGCTTATCTTTTATTGTTCAAAGTTATTCCTTAATAGCTAAAGGAAGAAAATCTCGGATCGAAAAATAAATAAGTTAAGAATCTTTTATTTAAGGTTTTTAATTTTATTTTACGAAATGAGAATTAGTAATGTGCATTTACTAGTTAGAGATTTTCCAAAGAGATTTTCGGTTAATATTTTGGACAGTGAATTTCTAGGAATTATGGAAACCGAATTTGGAATATATTGCATATCTTGAGAATATTTTCGATTTTGGAAATTCCTTGGTGTCCAAACTTCCTTGTCTATAAATACTTGAAGTTTTCATTTCGGGAAAACTAATCCTTCGTGACAGTAAACTTCCTCGGTTGTGTTGTTACTGGTAAAGCCGCCTATTCGGAGAGGAGAGTAACCTAATTAGGCGAAATCTCTTACGGCTGCTCCGTTTAAAGTATTCTTTGGGATTGAGAAGCTCTATTAGTACCGTTGGTGGGAAACTAGATAATTGCGGTTTATCTTGTGTTTTCGATTGATTTGATTGACTAACGGTGGTTGAACTTTGATTGCAACTAGTTTGTTTATGCTTGAGAATCTTCTCTTCTGATATAAGATTCACTCAAACTAGATCGAAGTTTCGACAAGGATCTTTAGACTGTTTGTAGATCTAAAGACGATCTTGTGATAATCCATTGTTAACAGACTCCGTTCTATGCGTGATTGATCATAAGAGATTCAAGTTGTTGTGCGCAGGTGTTTATTGAAGATCAAAGAAGATTTGAAGACAAAGAAGACTTTGAAGATTTCTGATTTGGGTTTATAATCCTTGGTGTGCACAATACTTGTTTCGGTAAAAGAGGATCCAACTATAATCGATTTATCCTTGTGGTAGATTAGATTGATTAGTTGTGTAGATCGGCATCAATACAATTCTTAGTGATTAAAAGTATTGATTGCAAAATCTTAACAATTACCTTTGGTAGTTGAGAATAAGATAGATCTAAGAACCCGACGAAGGAGTTTATTGAGATAAACAGAAGATCTTTTTTCGAACTCACATCACTTGGTTGAAGAGAGTTGATACCAAACAGATTTGTTGTTCCTTTACTGTTTGGAATACGAACCAAAGGAATTGTTCCAAGTACGTGACTTATTACAGGTCGGAGGCGTGGGAATATAGACGGAACTAGGTGAACTATAGGTTTAGTTGCTTGGTCTCAACTATACGAAGTTGGTTTGATTTTGTATAGCGGTTTAATCCTGAGAGTATTCAATTCTGGATAGGGTCCCGGGGTTTTTCTGCATTTTCGGTTTCCTCGTTAAAAAAATCTTGTTGTGTCATTTACTTTTATTTTCCGCAATTATAATTGTTGTTATTATAATTTAAAGTAAATTACACAAACATTAATTCCTATTTACTTGATAGCAATCCTATTTTGTTTGGTTAAGTCCGAACCTATTATCAAGTAAACATACTTCGTTGTTGTATTGTCTCGATCTCGTATCCATAGACAATCACACGAAGTGTGAACCGATTAGGTGGAAAGGACTTATAGGTGGAAAAGTTTTAGCTTGAGGTATATTTGGGTACCCTCGCCTTTTCAGTTTGGTATAGGTGTAAGATGAATTCTGTCTTTGACCATAAATGGTTTGGGTGGATATTTCACCAGTTTGGGTTTTCTCTTCAGCAGGTTTTCGAGGAATTTTTCACTATGTTCTTTTTTTCCAATCAGTCTTTTGGCACTATTCTGTTTTGAGAGGACATGTCTTGGTTCACCTTTGTTAGTCATCCTCTTATTTGGAGGAGTGATGCACCTTTGTATGTCACGCGTGGCTCATTTATGAGAATTAAACGTCAACATACCCACGTCTTGAAAGGGGCTCCAGTAGTGGTTTACTGTAATCAAGGTCGAAGTGACGATGATAAGTTGGCGGAATCAGAGTTTTCTTCTGTAGAACTGGACCAAGTGAGGATGTATACTTCTATATCTGGCTGCAACAACTCTTGTCTCGACATTTATCTGCTTTTCACTTTATTTCATTTTCATTTCTGTTGTATTAGCTTAATTTTCTTGTCTTGTGTTACCCCCTGTAATGGTCCATCCTCCATTTTAGTGTCTACTAACTGTGATGGCTAATTATGTAACAATTTTATTATAAATAAATAAAAAGGACATAAAGGGACACCATTAAGGTGCAAGAAGAAATGTTTGAAACACACGAAAAAAAGCCATAAACTGGTGGCAAGATACCGATAAACGACGAAAGATAAACAACCTACCTCTACTTAAAGAACACCGAAAAAAGATTAAAAGACAAGAAAATTGAAAAAACTAAACCAAAATCTAAGGGGAAAAAACAGTGAAAAAAGGAGCTCAACTCTGCTCAAATCCAAGATCGATGGAAGAAATCGAAATTTGAACTGAAAAGCTGGGAATCGCTAGATGAGTGAGCGAAGAAAAAAAAGAGTGGTTAGAACCAATGTCTATTTTTTAAACAGTTTCTCCCATATTTTGTATTCTGGTGGTAACATATGTATTTTCAGTTGTTTATTTTTATTAAGGAACATGCATTTATGAAGAAAAAAAAATCCACTTAAGGATGATTACTTAGGCTAGGTCCTATGGTGTTCTAATCCAGCATCTAGATTGGCAACTAAGTCCTATGGTCATTCCAATCTAGCATTTAGATGCGCTGAATGGAACAACGAAAAGTAGAATTAGGTTGCGCTGAACGGAACAGCGCAACCATCTCAGCCATCGGGTCAAAATATAAATCAATCTGCACTGAACCATTCTGCGAAAAGGTGATTTTGGCTGCGCTGAACCATTCAGCGAAACTATCTCGCTACTAGTTCACATGCGAGATATAATTAGAGAGAGAAATAGTGTTAACAAATAGATATTTTTTTAAAAAAAATTTGCAACGCCTTTTGGCTAATCTAGCAGCCAAATCTAGCCCACATGACTTAGTCTTAGATTCGTCAGGTAACGTCATGCAAGAGCCTGCATCCTTTCACGACTTGAAACATGCCAAATATGTGACTCGAAACCATATTCTCTTGTGAACCAATTTTAACTTGGTAAATATTATCATCCAAGAATTTCATTTTTTTAATCGTATTCTGTTTTTTTTTTATCAGGAAGGTAAAGAATGTGATGTTGACGAGCTCCGAACTCACATTACTGTTACATCACTCATAGATTTTATCGGTGTACGACAGACTACAGTGACATGTTAGAAGTAAGAACTTCATATTTCAACCTATGTTAGAGAGATTTTCTCTACCAATCAATCATAGCCATGAGGTACGATGAAAACTAGTTCTATTCAATTAGCTACACTGCACACTAGTTAGTAAATTCGTGAATTTTCCGTATCATACGCAAAACGTGTATTGTTTCCTACGTTAGAGAGATTTTCTTTCCGTATCATACGCAAAGAAATGCGTATTATTTCTTTCAGGATCAAATCATAACCTAGATAGGCGATTATATGGGCGCCACGAATAACTCGTGGATTATTCGCAAACGTGATTTATTCGACGACCTAATACGGACACCTGGCAACGCCGTTTGAGTCACCTGGTTACATTATTGACTGGATTTGGGTCGAGTCATTGACCGATCTGCTACAAATTCACCCATTTCCTTCTAATCTGAGCTTTTAAACCTCATTTAATTGGGGCCCAAAAAACAATCAGGGGCCTCACCAATTTTATACCCACTCCAAATTTTAAAGGGGGAGTCCAAAAGATGGTGAAAATACCATTATACCCTTTCTACTTAAAAACCTATTAATCCTAAACATAAGTCCCCCAATTCATTTTCTAAAACCAAAATCAGTTTTCTCCCCTCCCCTCCCTCTCCCACACGAGCACTCTTCCACCATTGACGACTCAATTTATTTATTTTTTCTTCGTCGATTCATCGTCGTAATCGTTACGAATAAACTTTAATCGACGATTAACTTCTTCTACACAATGGCTCGAACTAATGAGTATAAATGAAAGTTTTCTAACCCTAAATTGGTAGAGAAACCCAAATTGAAGATTAATCTCAAAACCAAGCAAATATCAAGCCGAGAAGAATTAGAAGAAGAAATGACGCCGATTAGAAAGTAAGTGAACTATAACCCACTTTTGTTTTGATTTTTTATTGTGTTTTGATTGTGAAATTGAGTTTTGGAACTGAATTTTTTCAGTTCCAGTGAATGGGTCGTTACTCTATATAGTATTAAACCCTAACGATTCTTCATATGCATGTATACAGTATGAAAAATTGTTAAGCTGCATGATGTTTAGGTTAACGACCCAAATTCTGCTAGTACAATTTTTTGCCCTACCTTTGAGTCGTTACCTCTGTAATTGAATCCATTGACGGCCCTATTTGAACGACCCTTTTTTATACGGTAACGATCCTTGATGAAATACGAACAGCCTCTCTATCCCAAATATTGGAAGTGTCGTCAATAATCTATTCGAGTCGTCATTGCACTGTCCTTCCCTAGATTAGAGTCGCTACCCCTATATAGTAACATGTGACGACCCTATGTTGAAAACAATCATACTCTCTGTCCAAAATATTGATAGGGTCGTCACATATGTCACCGAGAGTCGTCATTGTGTAGTTTAGGGTCGTCTCCTTTGTACTTAGAGTCGTCATATACTATTTGAGAGTCGTCTGTTTTTTAAAGAATATAGTGACGACCCTTGTTATGATAGCATGAAATACTTAACTTATTTGTTCCTTTTTTTGTGTATGTACCATTGTGGTCAAAAGAAAGACAAGAAACACATGCCCACTCCTCCTTCCAGACCTCCCCGGCATGACAAATACTTGGCAGCCAGTCAATTTCGCAGAAAACGTCCGAGTGAGGTAGCCGTTTCTATCCGCGAACCTAGAAATCAAGGTAATGATTCGTCGGATTCGTCAGCTTCTTCCACCGCTGTTATATCTGCTTCCGGAAGCGATGAAGAAGAAATTAGGGAACAAAAAGAGATTCATGATGATGATGATGATGGTAACGATGGTAATGGTGGTTCTAGTAGAGGTAATGGTGGTTCTGGTCGATGTGTTGGTGGTGTTGGTGGTGATGATGATGATGATGAGGAGGAGGAGGATAAAGGTAATGATGGTAAGGGTGTTGGTGGTGATGATGATGATGAGGAGGAGGAGAAATAGGAAGAGCAGGCGAAACCGTCGAGACGGAAGGATGGGAAGCCAGTTGCAGAGAGCGCGAGACACATTCCCGCCAAACATTTGCAGCTGGAACGTCTTCGTGGTGGGAAAGCCAGAGGAGAACCTAGAGATGGCTGCGAAGTTCTATTTGGATATAAGGGCACCTGGGCTCGTATTAAGTGCACCGTTATTATCTATTGTTTTTCATTTCCTTCAATGCAACGCTATGCAAGATGTAATCCTTTTATGATTCAATGAAATGATTCTATGAAATCAAAAATTAAGATAATATGGGGCAAGGGTCGTTACTATATATAACTACTAAACCTAACGACTCTAACATAAATTAGTAATTGCTACCTAGGATCGTCATTTCATATGACTACATCTATGACGACCCTAAGTGTTATTTTTGTACAGAGAGTTTTGGTTTTAGAGTCGTCTAGGTGTAAACAAAACAAACTAACGACTCTAAGTGACCATGCTAAAAGGGTCGTCAATGTTTATCACACCACCTTAACGATTTTTCATAACCTGGAAAAGTTGCAGGTTTGAGTCGTCATTGGTAGTGTCAATAAAGTAACGACATTAGAGAGTCGTTTGGGTATACACCCCGCGACTATGACGACCCTTACACTGAGTTGTTCCATAGTGTGGATGATTCGACCACTTGGAGCAACAAACAGACAAATCGAAGGGTATAAGATGTTTACCTGATTGTTTTGAGCTTCGGGTTCCTCATTTTGAGGGTTGGTTCCTTCATTTTGAGCAATGGGATCTTCATTTGCACCATTATTCATGGCTTCCTCTACTAACATGTCTTCATCATACATCCAATCCAAATGGGAATGCAAGATAATCTCACCATCAACACAATCATGTTTGTTATTTGAAGCTTCACCAACATCATTTCCTCCACTAAAATCACTCATTTCAAATAACACTAACTTTTCCCCCAAAAACTCAACTTCTCCTTCTCCACAACACAAAAACACAATTTTTCTTTTATAAAAAATTTATCCCTAAATCTGATTTTAATCTAACTAAACTAATTAACAACTTAATTAACTTAATTAACACTAATGCTTTAGGGGTAGTTTAGGCATTTAAAAAAAATTGGGATAATGGATAGCCACCAATTGCTATTTCATGACCCTTTATGTCCTGTAGTGTGAGGCCGCTAATTGTTTGTTGGGCCCCCAATTAAATTAATATTTTAAAAAGTATATGCATGTACTGAACGTCCGCCTCCTTCTCATTAGACTAGGACCTAACTACTATGTTGTTGATGATCCTTTATATATTACATTCAAATCATATTTTCTATACTTTTTAGGGAAAGGGGGCTAAAAGAAGCACCAACTTTTATCAGATTACCTCTTTATCATTGAGGTTTGAAGAGATATATGAAGGTGGAGAATCTGCATTCCAGCACATATTTACATGATCATGCATAGCATGTTGATGAAGAGCATGAGCCAAAAAATTTATAGTTTTTGGCACTAAAACAAACTTAATATCATCAAATTCACTTATTTTTCCTTTAATCTCTAGAATGCTTGATCTGATACTCCATGGGATATTTCTAGAATCTCCCAAAATAACCTGAGTAACATTAACAACATCTCCTTCGATGATGACTATGGAGAAGCCAAAATGTTGAGCCAAATTTGAGAAATATCAGATTGATATAAATTGAGAAGAAAATATTGTATTGATGAAAGTAAAGTTACAGAGAAATATTGTAAAGTTGCAGAGAAATAATACTGTTTCAGA